>JAUMHH010008236.1:0-25726 GCA_032359455.1 Chlamys rubida
CTATCTCCCTACATTGGATTTTCAACTAGGGATGTACTTCCTATTTCCGTTTTGCAATACACTCCTATTACCTTAAGCAAAATTTTACAGTATTTATCACTGTACATGAAAATGTACGAAATAATTTTAACTGTACTTCCATTAAAAGCATATCCTTTGGAAAAAGTGGAAAGAAAGCATTAAATTGTCAGCCATTAATTTGTTGGAAGGATATATAGGTTATATTTTATTAATATCAATAAATAAAGAAAATTTCAAATACTTGAAAATTGACTGGAGTTTGGTCGAAATCAATCTTTATTTTAAGTACAAGACAATCTATAAACTATTGAAATCATTTTTAAGACCGAAAATGAAATATATGTGTCAAACATACGTATAGGGCAGATGTCTTACTATCAAAATCTCTTCACCAAGTAGTGGCGACTATTACTTCCACCAAACATCTTGAGGAGTAGGATCATAATTTATAACACAGCACTCGCATTAACGTATGCATTGAAGATAACAATAATTCTCTTGTATTAATTACATGGGCAAACATCGAATCAAAGTTTTATTCCCCATATTCTGACAAGGAATTGTAAATCAATGTTTAAGTGCTCTTAGGGAACCAGTGCCAGGCTTTTCAAAGAAGATGGGTAAAAATGAATAGACTCCCATTAATGAAAGGCTGAGGGGAAGAGGTTAGAAGCCCATGCGTAATATACACATAGAGACACAGAGGATAATTGATGTCCAACCAATGTAACCAAATGAAATATGATTATAATTACACAGTCTTCGTACTTAAATGCTTCCCCGCATCTCAACCTTGTAGTTATACGTTGGGAAAGCCTAAATACTTTTATTTTAGAACCGTTTACTCTAGAAGCCGGTTGGAATAGCCAGAAACCCACTGTCATGATACAGAGCAATTTGGTGTGGCGTAAGTACGCACAACCGGCCTTTATCTCCTTCTATCACAAGCCTAGTGCTAAACAGGACTCTTTCTTAACCATATCTACGCTCCTTTATTGTCTTATAAAATTTGAAGAGGAGAAATATCAATATTAATGCTATATTCCTAGGCAAGGTCTGCGTATGCCATGTTGAGTAGCGTGGTCTGGGGCTCCTCATAATAGCACGATGTTGACTGAATGTTGTCGGTTCTCCCACTTCAGGAAGTCCCTCGTAAAATGCTTAAAAGAACAAGGATGTTAAAACAGTCACTTCCCCTGATGCTGAGCATCTCCTATGTGACTAATGCTGTGATGCTGGCTGATGATAATGCCTCGCTTCCCTACTTACGCTATTTTCTTACAAAGCTGATTTCATATATCTTACACTATTTTTACATCTTTTATAGCACCAGATCAATTCATCATTCAAGAAAATTTATAATATAAATAAAAATTGCATAAACAATAGCATAGAATACTATTGTGTTTGAATTAATAAGCCCACCCCCTCCCCCAACCATCCTCAATAAACCCTCCCCCAACCATCCTCAATAAACCCTCCCTGTCTTGTTGGCTTCTATGTGAATGACACAATGAAAGTGCTTCCACCATCCAAGTGAGGAATGTACTGTAGAATCATTTATTTTCGTGGGGTTAAAATTTCGTGGTTTTCATAGACTAGCCTGTTTCAAGGACATTATATTTCGCTAATTTCTGATTTTCCCCTATCTATATCATACCAAATCTATGTTTTCGTGGGAATTTAATTTCGTGGATTATTGTTATAACCACGAAATAAACGAAATTTAAAGTCCCACGAAAATTTATGATTTTACAGTATATGTTTATAAGCATATTGTTAGAAGGTTAGTATTAGCTGATGGTTTCCTTCCCTTTGACTTCCCAACAAAATTATAACTCTCTGTCAACAATGTGCCAAATATGGTTAGAAGATCTTGTCTCAGCATTTTACCTCAAAATTGCACCTTCACAAATTACATTGGTGCATATTCCTCCATATACTTGCCAACTTTTTGAAACTTCCATGGGAGAGATTACGGGTGCTCAGATTAAAAGCATACATAAAATGTGTGTATATACACCCTACAAAGAAAAATAATACTTTGAAATGGCATCTTTTGAGTTGTTCTTTCAGATAAAATCATTAGATCTTAGAATATAGGAATAGTTGAGCAAATTCACTAGTTGAAAACGATCAGTTTAAGGGTTCAAAATCAGGAGTCTCCCTCCAAATTAAGAAGAGTTCGAAAGTATGTACTTAAAAAATAAACTGTTTTTACGTTAGTCATTAGGACAACTTTAAAATATAAAATCATAAAATACTAAACTTATGCTTTTTAATTCAGGTAATTTCATATATTGTACGTACTACAAATCGTAAAATTTATTACCTTGTAAATGATAAAATGTTCTTTGTTCAGAGACAGGGGGTCATTGTTCAAGAGAATAAAATTTGTGCAACCAAAAATTTTACATTATAATGCAGATGCATAATTTAAAATCCTTAATAGCCGATACGACATACCAGTATTTTTTTGTATGGGAATGATCTATTTATAGAAATACCTGGACACGCTCCAAACCAATCAGATGCAGGGTATCTATAAATAATTCAAAATAGTTCCGAACAATGATTTCCCTGCTTCTGGCTGTATAACCATTAACGGCAAGAGTATGTGTGATTAACTTGGGCACCATCTGTGAATTTCAAGAAATAAAACAGACCATCATCAAGTCCAATTAAGCTTTTGATGGTAAACTGACCCTGACTCCAGAATCCAGGTGAATTATAGCTCAGATCAAAAGCTAATTAACGCAGTGCAGCATTACCATCTGTAGAGTTTTGTTACCTGGAATTTTTTTTCCACCTGAGTTTTTACCTGTTCTACCTGAATCAGCAATAGGATTACACGAGCCCCAGGACATTTACACCAGAATCAGTTTAAATCATGAACAAAAGAAAAGGCTTTATTTAATACAAATTATTGATTTAATAAGATTTCATCTGTAATTCTGACGCTAAAACCTTTTGGTTGCTTACTCCGTACTGTACATACAGGTTTTTTTTTAAAAATCAATAGAAATACAGTGAATTTATATCAAAGGTATGATTATAAAGTCAAAACATTTTGACAGAAATTGCCCAAAACGTGGCTATAGATCTGTCAAAATTATTTTTATTTTGATATCAACTGAAAGATAACTTGTTTTGATGTATTTATGGGTCTCCTTGAGTAGAGGACAACATTTACATAATGACAGGTAATTGGTGCGCCCTCTTTGCACACAATGTCCAATAAGATTAATCAGAACTACTAAGACTGCTGTCACTTCTTCAGGATAATAGTCTGTCCACCAACCACTCACGTGTTAAAACAGAAACACGCTAATTTTTTTTGTACAATTTATGAAATACTTTTTTTTTTTTTTTTTTTTTTTATCAAAATAGAGTTTACTGTTTAAGTCTTCTTTATAAAATTTCGAATACATTTAAATATTTTATGAAAATCTTTAAGTTTAGGAAAAAACAACAGGGGTACATGAGTTGACAATATCTCAACCAAACAAAGGATTAAAACTAACAAAGGTAGCTTTTTTGTAAACATGCACCTATGTCTTCATAATCCAGTTTCATCAATAGCCAATAAGCACCACTCAAAACACAACACATTGTATAGATAATCAAATTTATCAATTTTAAGCGAAGTACGATTTGTATCGAAGATATGTAGTGGTTTCTGAGTTAAATGGAAAAGTGTAAAATACGAAGAATTGATTGTGTGGTCCGCGTTTTCGGGTAAACATTGAAACAGCAGTGATTGACTGGCAAAGCTAATGATTATTGAGTATAATTAGAACGAGGACCCACCACTGCTTCAATTATAGCGGTAATTTGGCTGGGCCACTCCAGACTGGCTCCGTCAGGCTCTGTACCTCCACCACACAAACTCATCATCATACACTCTGCCCAAAATGATCAAACTTCACTGGACTACCAAATACGATTCACACTGAGAGAAATCGAATGTTTTTCTCCGAATGATGGAGGGAATTATTTTCATTCATTATGATGACAGTAATTTCATCTTTTAAAGAAATTTCTCATTTTTCACTTGTGAAATGGTTCCAAATGTTCATGTTTGATTTGTGATGCTCTTCTCGGAATAAAATGGAGGGCGATTACCGCTGGTCCAATTAGGACATACTAAGACCCGGAATCTCAGTAAAAAATTTGGGCTAAAAAATAATTCCAAAAAACCTTAGAACACTGGAACTTTAGTAATTATACTGATTTTTAAAACTAAGATATGAAAAAAAAAAAATAAAAAAAAAAAATAGAAATATCAGCCAGACTTGGTTACTAATTTCTCACTTTACTTTCACACCTAGATTTGATTTCAAAGGGATTTTTTGGTCCCATTTATTAATTAATTATCTCTTTATTAAAATGATCATAGTATTTTTTACCACATACATTTAAACAAATTGCTACACTGATTATAGTGAAACTCCTTCTCCAATATTATTTTTTTATGATGACAAGACCTAATATTGAGTAAACTGTGATAATGTAACTCCAAAAAGATAAGTTTCACACAAAATTATCAAGAAATACAATTTGGCACATTAATATAATGCTGATTCAAATAATTTTCTAGGAGATTCAAGGCTAAACAAAAAATTGAAATAAAAACATTAATTGTAATCAATCTGAATGAACATTTTTAATCAGAACTTTATGCAGTAAAAACAGGCTCTGGACCCCAAATTCATTTCAATCTTTTATGGAAACATCTGAAAATGATATATCTCTTGTCTTCAAACTTTGTCTGTAATTCAATGTATATATGCTTGAAAAAAAATAAAAAACATATTGTAAACAATTCTGTTTTCCAAATTATTTCACTGTCTGAACACAGCGTTTAATGTGCACTAAATCCCCTTATGGTAAGGATCACGCAAAATAAAAACCCTTTATTTTGTTCCGCGGATTACCAAACATATGGAGCTGTGCTGTAAGCTACGTAGGCCTCTGCTAATAACTACAATGAAAAACTTCACTGCCGAATGACTGCTAGTCTCGCTTCGGGGACAGATAAAAAAAAGCCCCAATTTTACAGTAACAATGCACATGAAATCTGTATGTTTACATGTTTTGACTGCCTCGCTAGTGACATGAGACTCAACAGTACCGTAACATTCTTCGTCACGGAAACACGGAACTTCCGCACTATATCGTGTGCATGTCTGAGGGTGTCGGAACCGGTCTAACGCAGGCAACACATTAATTAAACTTTGTCTCTTCACAAGAAAATCATTCAACAAGGTTAAATGAAGAAGGGAATGCGAGTACACATTGCATGGCGCATATCTTTTGCATGTCAGGAGCAAATTCAAACTCTTGTCTGGCGCGTGGAAAGCCCATGTAGATCTAGGTTATGGATGCGTTTGCCTGGAAATGAGGACTACTTTTAGCGTGAAATTGTGTTCGACGACAGTTGTATATGTATACATCTCATACATGATACTGTTATTGCAGAGTAATGGGTTTTAAACACTTTAACGCATTAAAGGTTTTATTCTTTTTCATTTTAAACCTTCTCACTTTCCCCCACCCCCTCCCCCCACCATCTTCACATTACCTTTTCATCATAATAGGCGGTGATCAGCGTTGTCTAAATCAATGGGAGCCTCGTCTTTTATCATGAACAGGACGTTACTTATTTGCGAAAAGAAATGTATCCGTCACATGTTCCATAATTCAATGTACATCAAACAAGGGAAGTCCATTTCAATTAAAACAAAATTAACTTTGACACAAAAGATATAGGTATCTTCCGATATTACTACTGATGCAAAATGAAAAGTTTCTTTCCCCCTCAAACTGGTACTAAAAATAGCTCTTCCATCATTAAAGTTGTAATTTTGCCATGTTCCTCATGCTCCTTATTTGACAGGAGTCATTCAAATTGCTATTTTATCAGGTCTTCACTTTAATTTTACTGGGCCCTTCAAATAGTTATTTTATTGAGAGCTGCTAAATGTTTCGCACTTCAATTAATTTTCCTTCATAGAAATGAAGCCAACGAACACTATTACAACTAAAAAACACAATCCATCGAGAAAGGTATTCAATCAGGAAGAAGTTCAATCAAACGTATTTTACTGACATTAAACAGTCAAAGGGATTGGGTGCAAGTTCTTACAACTTACTTGGCCCTCTTCCAAAAATAAACTTTGTAATTAATTAGTAATTAAATCAAGTCAAAGTATGATCCAAATAAGTATTAATGAAGACAGCTGATTATCCCAACCAAACAGGAGACATGTAAATGGTTCGGAGCGGTACTGCTTTGGACAACCCGTTGTTTGGATAACTGGTTCTAAGTTATTTATTTGTTTCAAATACAGTATGTCTACTTTGTATCAAAAAAGACCATACTGGAAAAGTCCAAAAAGTGGTCTTTTAATTGCAGGTGGTCTCTTATACAGGTTCACTTTACAATGAAATCGCTACAATGAAGAACATAAATAGTGGTCTCCTAACACAGGTGGTCTCTCAATGGAGGGAGGCACATCAGAAAGTTTAACTGTGATTTAAAGTTTGGAAAATCACTATCAAGGTTTGGATAAGCAGTGTTTTCTTGTATAGGTTTTTTTGAATCATGTGTCACCGATCTGTGGGCCTCAATCACTGAGGCTGCCAATATTACCACATTAGACTGGTATTGCCCAATGTGTAGAGTATGTAATCTGTACTCTTTCTGCTGTTTCTGTTTGAAATTGTACTATATATTCCCAGTAAATTAATGGATTGTTGTATATAGGTCTTAATATGTGGTATTTGTGTCATTTTGAAAATGGAATAGGTTGCTCTGAAAATTTGACAAAAATATTCGTCTTGCCTGCAAGAACAGGCGTATACCGTATGTGTATGTATGTTTTTTCAAATGTTGTCCTACCTTGGAAGTAGCTCTTGGTCCTGAGATAGCTTACAGCAAGTCGGAGAATAGAAAGTTTGTCAAGTTTAGATATAACACTTTGTTCAAATGGCAGTAAACTGGCGAGATGGTCGAGTTCCCCGTTGAGTCGTTCTCTGTGTCGTTTGCTGGGGTTACTCTTGGGGGGATGGTCCTTCACTGGTGTTTTAACACTGAAACAGAAAACAATCTGATAACACCAGCTTCCATAAACAAAACATAACTACATCACCTCGTTAGTCTGAACAATTCTGTTGAATATTTCAGATGTAGACCCTTCTGAAGAAATAGTTTTTAGAATCTGGTGCGTCTACACATATTTTCTATGTTTTTATATTAATTCTGGTCCTTGTTCACAGGTTAACAGAAAGGTAAACCACTGGTCTTTGAAAAAATCATTACTGGTCATTTTACACAAGTTTATGAGTTGTCATTTTATACAGGTTTATAAGTTGTCATTATACACAGGTTTATAAGTTGTCACTATACACATGTTTATAAGTTGTCACTATACACAGGTTTATAAGTTGTCACTATACACAGGTTTATAAGTTGTCATTATACACAGGTTAACAAACCTCACAGCTTTCCTGTCGTCCACATTGAAGGTGACGAGAAACTGAAACTCAACATTGTCCATTTCCATGTTTGAGGACAATGCAGGAGTTTTTGTTCCACAAACACGTCATAGGTATTTGTTATATTTCAGTAATCAGCTTTTGTTACACCTGTATACCGTAGTTATCCTAATTACACACCTGTATTACAAACTTATTGTAATTATTGCTTCATCTGTATACCGTAGTTATCTAAATAACACTACACTTGAGTACCATAGACATCATAATTAACTCTGAGTTAAATACTGTAATTATAGGCTTCAACTGTATACCATAGTTATCTTAAATACCACTACACCTGTTATCACAGTTGTTTTAAATTTGTTAAACTATTTCCATTTTTCTAGCATCTGATGATTTCGTCTGACACTCGGAACAGCTCAAAAGATGTCATTTAAAAGTGGTATTTTCCCCTAGGGTGTATAACACACATTTTATTTATGTTTTCAATTCTGCACACATGTAATCTCCCCATGGAAATTTTATAAAAAGTTGGCAAGTATAATTACCGTATCACAATGATACCTGGTTTTTCACTAACTTTCTGTATTTGACAGACGTTCTGTTTTCACAGGTTCTTAAATATAAGCTGCTTGAATTTGTCTTTCCCATTTTGTACAGTTATCTGTTCTGAAGAAGATGTGTGTGCTAATTATCAGCAGGGCGTTCATCGGAATTAATATTTGGTACGGTACAGGTATAAAAAGCATGCACATCATAACCCTATTATCCTGTAACTCGGAGCTCAGGTAAATAACCCGTATTTGTCATCAAATCTGCTTATCTTTAATTTACATATATGTTGCATATTTTATACGTCAGGTCTCATGTACTATGCACAATGCGAGGTGAACTTGCTTGGAAGTGATCGGTGTGGCACATGTTTATTTATAGCCCCAAGCATCGTGTGGAGGGTAAATGTGCTTTGAACATCGTAAAATCCAACTTGGTATAAAAAATTAACGACAATCCAATTAGCAACAGTATCGATCTAAGTGATTTTAGAGAGTAAATCATACAGTAAAATAATCTCCGACCCACTCACACGTCTTCAGCTGGAACAATTTCAAACAACAGTCAATGGATTCTTGAACAAGAACAAAAGTTCTTCTTTATATACAAGAAAGAATCAGTGTTTTCCAATAACAGTCTGGATTTCATCTTTGATTAATTGTCCAAGTTACATGTGAAATAACACAAACAAGATTTTTTTCACATTTTATTCTATTACATCACTTCGTTTTGACAGATAAATTGAAATCTGTCTATAAGGGTTACCTGTTTATAAAGATCACCTGCCTGGAAAGACCACCTGCCAATTAAATGCAATAGCTTATGCCATCTGCCCATTAAAGTCACCTGCATATAAAGACCACCTGTCTAGAAAGACCACCTGCCCATTAAAGCCAATAGCTTATGTCATCTGCCTATTAAAGCCTCCTGTCTAGAAAGACCGCCTGCCCATTAAAGTCAATAGCTAATGCCATCTGCCTATTAAAGTCACCTGCATATAAAGACCACCTGCCTAGAAAGACCACCTGTCCATTAAAGTCAATAGCTAATGCCATTTGCCTATAGAAGTATACCTGCCTAGAATGACCACCTGCCTATTAAAGTCACCAGTCTACAAAAGGAAAATGTTCATTCATCAGATATTGAGTCTTCGTTGTAATGGCACAGTCAAACTTGGTTGAGAGACATCGCTATTACTTACTAACTCATTATTTACCCATACTTGGTGCCCTTATTAAATCAAATACAGTAGGTATCTTATCCAGAACCTATATTACCATATCAAGATATTTTATATATTCTTTTAACTGAAAAAAATACTAGCTATTCACTCATTTCTTCTGTCAAAATAAATACATCTAAAAAAAACTTGAATTCAAGATGAGTTTTACCATTGACATTCCACATAAATAACAAAACATTCCAAAGAATCCTACATATCAAAAAATGTTAAATTGCGAGTTTTTAGTTCCATAAAGTGCAATCGTCTGGCAGACATTTTTCTGCAAACCATGGTTATGTGTCAAAATTGGCAGCGGCACGCAACAGAGACGCAATCTTTAAAATTCTAGAAAAAAAAATGATACACGTGACTTGAGTTTAAGTGTACACTACTAAGGCCCGATACATATGTATGACCTATTACCGAGTTTGTACGTTAAATATGTGATTCCTCTGGGGCAGGGATACAGTTTGCTTTAAGCTTATAACTTAGACAAACATTGTATTTTTGTAAGAGAACTGGTTCTCGTGTCTATAGCATGTTGTTGCCACTACAAATCATACTCACACATTTCTTTATTAATCTCTATCAAACCATCTCTGTATGTAGCTAAATCCATGACATAAAAACACAAATTATAACCCCTTTTTTATTTATTTATTTATTTTTACATATCTTATGAAAACTTAAAACTTCAAAAAAATATTCCTTACTTTTATGAATATTTTTTTATCTAATTTGTATATAATCAACCTTATTTTTCTAACCAGTTTTTGAAAAATTGTATTTTTCCCTTCAATGAAAACTAAAGCACTCACATTTGAAGAATAATTTTTCACTGAGACATAATTTTCCGTCCCATACCTGACAGACTGAGTGCTAAGACGGAGTTAACACAATGCAAACAGACCCTAATAATGATGATGAGCCTGTAACACCAATTCAATAGCCTCTCGAACCTTGAGGACGGAACAAGTAGGGTGCTCCAGAAATCCTCGAGTCCTTTATCTGGTGGCTAACAACCCTTCAAACAGAATTCATAATAACGCCACTTCTTTGAGATAGCGTGCACGGCACACGACCATCACGTGTACCAGAAAACACTGAAGGTGTCTGCCTATCAAATCTCAGTTTAATGTAGCGAATTAGCACACCCACAGTCATTTGTTAAAGAAAATCATAAATAAATAAACAAATACATAGCAAAATAGTTTATACCGAATCCAATATGTTTTTGTCCATTAAAATCATATTAAAATAACTATATGAATTAAATTAATGAGCCTATTAGAATCATAAATTAATGAGATAAATAAATACTGTCTGTTCCTATGTATTGGGACACAGAGAAACCATCAAGGTCCCCAACCATGTCTGTCCTATGTATTGGGACACAGAGAAACCATCAAGGTCCCCAATCCTGTCTGTCCCATGTATTGGGACACAGAGAAACCATCAAGGTCCCAACCGTGTCTGTCCTATGTATTGGGACACAGAGAAACCATCAAGGTCCCCAACCCTGTCTGTCCTATGTATTGGGACACAGAGAAACCATCAAGGTCCCCAACCCTGTCTGTCCTATGTATTAGCACACTTTGAGAAACCATTAAGGTCCTAACTCTTGTGACCTTTGACTGCAGATTAACATGTTTTCATATATGGCTTTATCAATGTTTTAATGATAAGTTTGCAGTTGATCTAGTACCTAATATCTTTGCTACACTAGAAAGTCAAATAGTTAAATACACTTCACAAAGTCACACTTACACGGCCTAATGCAGAAATTCAATGATTACAGCTCATCTCTTCTAAATAACAATTTTGTACCACCATGAAAATTAAGTAAATTTCTCCATTGTTGTATCAGAGATCAGGGTTTAACGGCCCATGAAAAACAGGCAGTGCTACCGTATGGTGATATTAGGGAGTGCAAGAAATCCAGATGACATTTGGGTGTGTGTTGTCCCTTGGGCTCTTATCATTGTCATCATATAATTGGCATGTCGAAAACAAATTAACCTCTCGTTACAAGACTTGGTCAGACCATGATTGTCCCGGCCAGCAAACTGTGGCCCCCGAACGCCTTGTCACATCTGTTACTAGGATGAACGACGAAATATCACCGAGAATTCTTGCGAAAGACAAAGATCGATGCACCCCTGACTTTGTATTCCAGTGTATTCCATTTCAATTCTTCAATTTTTCGACTGACGTTTAAAAATATTTAACACAAACATTCAGAGTGAGGCCTTGTTCCTCTAGGGAGAGTTCATGCTCTGTTGATAGCCTCTTCACTTCGGCACAAGTCAAACACAGATGTCCTTATGTAAATATCAGAGTCTGTCAGTTTTTACGCGTAATTTGGACATTATGACAAATTTGTTTATCTAGTTTCTCACTTTTGAAAAAAAGTTATTTTCCTTCGGAAATTATGCCTAGTTGACTTTGGATGTTACTTGTTTAGACTCTAAACATATGGCATAAAGCTACTGTCAGCATGATGCTGTGATTTTCATTAAAACATTTCATTTTAAGGATCCCCGTACCTCTGCCAAAAACTGCAACTATGCATCTGAAACTGTGATTCCTGCATGACTTTAATTTTAATAAATCATTTCTGAAAAGACAAGCCATTCAGATTGGCTGAATGTCCACTTCTTTGACCATCAATGCACATATCAGAGAAACTAACTTAAACACAAATGCTTAATGCTGATGGAGATACTGACAAAGTGAATGGACTATGAAAGGTAGGCCGCATCCAGCATTTGATGCATGGGTAGAGTTGTACTACCTAAGATGCATCTATGGTCCAAGTTTGGTTGGTCTAGCACTTTTACTTTCAGTGAAACTAAGTTAAATGCAAAAACTTAATGTCGACACTACCGCCACCGGAAAAGCAACACCTTAGTCCGAAATATAATGAAAAAAATAATTCAGGTGAAATATACAAAAAAAAAAAAAAAATTATATAAAAATCACCATTGTGCTCTCATTGACAGTAAAAATGCAACAGGGCCAGACCAGGATTCGAACCTTGCACCTCTGATCACAAAGCGGTCGCTCCAACCAACTGAGCTACCTGGTCAACAGAAGTAATCTGGCCTTTCTATAGTACATAGAGCAACAGCTTTATCTATCCAAAACAAAATAAGGGAAAGGTTATTGCATCATATGTAAAACTACAGTGGAACTCTTTAGTGTTTTACCCGCAGTGGGACGGGCATCCTTAAGATACAAAGAGAAATGTATTATGCATAAAACATTAAATACAGAATTATACAGTAAATCTTCGTCAATACGATGCTTAATGATCCGTTCAGTCGTACAAAATTCATCAACCTTAACAAACTCCCACTTCATTGTTATATATTAAATTAATTTCCAAAGCAGCCAAAAACCATTTTCAAATCACTTTTCTCTCATATGGATTGTTTTGAAACCTCATGAAGGTATTTTTTCCATCGGACAAATTATTATTGCTGTAAATTTTATGCCGCGTGTACAGTTGAAGCTGCTCTCGGTATCTGGGATGAAGCACCCTTGTGTATGATGTCAACCCTGAAAACGTTTGTTCGGGCTCTACCCAAGCGTGACCAATGATAAATAAATAATTTTAATTCAATTTCATCCCTGAAGGATGTTATTTGCGGAGGTAGAGCAAATGTAAATAATGTTTTTATCTCGTAAACCGGCCAGTAATGAGAAAGGTTTTTCCCAGATAATACGATGTATTTGCATATAGATATTAAACTCTATACCTTAGTGTCAGTACCAGCTTTGGTTGACAGAATGCTGTCACAGATATCAAAGACTGTCGAGTGTTGTCCTAGCCCAACATCCATTTACAAAACGATACTTTTTATAACTCATTAAACCGACATTTATTCTTGTACGATTTTCCACTTCAAAAATCAGGGCTGTGTTTCAACAAAGGGAGGAGGGGAGCGGGAGCGGCATTTCTCAATCATTATTGGATTTGTAACACTGAGGCATTAGCCGTAATTTGATTCACACTATTGAGTTAGTGACGATAAAACACAATTCCGACTTCTGTTCTATCTGGTTTTTGCTGCACAAATACCAGGCATAATTTATGATAAAATGTTATAATCGGGCGTGTTGTAAAATATGTAAAGATAACGTTAAGAGTTGTTATAGATTTGATCCTCGTGGCCCCAGCTATCAGCCATAGAGCACAGCCAGTTGACGAGAGTCACACTCACAGATTGTGTTCAGCATCGCCTATTATTTATACAGACAAGATGGAAAGCCGTCCCCGTGATGTGATAGGGCTATATCAAGGCTTTTCTCCATCATTTGTCTCTTGTTAAATGAAAACCCAGATGCTTATAATTTCATTTGAGACTTGTGAAATTGCCCTCGGCTATGTATCTGTTAAAATGATCAAACACTGTTTTTTATAGACAACAGACAACAGCTCCGTAGCACCATCGTAATCAAGTTTTGGAGCATTAACGTCAAGTTCTATGCCAATGTTGTAATTTCATACTCAACTTATTGCTCACTGACATGCAGAGTAGCGCAGACCTGAGGTATCAAGGCCGTTCAGCGCTATGACGTGTGCCGCCGTGGTACTCGTAGAACACGTGACGCAAGGTGTTCCTCAGTATCTCCGCTTGCTTTACTTTTTCCTCATCATAAAGCTTTAATCACTTGATTGCAATGTTTCTGCTGGCCGGATAACACTTGGCTAATAATCAATTCTGTTTTTCCATATAGTCTGGATTTCGTAAGTCTGTCTGGCTGATAAAACCTTATTGAATTATTTTATCCGGAAAATGACGACATTAAGAGATGGAGAAAAAATGTCTGCACGCACCTTTAAATAAATCGTAGAAATCTTAAACTATGTATATTATTGGGTATCTTTTACGTACCAGGAAACAAAATTGTTACACGTAAATAAAATAGATATAAATGATCGGAATCCATGGGACAGTTTTAGCTATATAATTTTGTATTAAGGAGACATGCTTCTTTACTCATTCTATCTGTGATTTTAGTTGGAGTTATGTCCCTTAAAAACTTTTAATGAAACTATTTGAGTAATATAAACACACACAGTCTTTTGTATTTTTCAAACTCATGATGTCAAATTACTGTTCATATAATATATTCGATATTTCTTCATAATGGAACTCTTCTGGAATTAAACATGGCTACATCAATGTAGGGTAGTTTATATCCTATAAGCTCTAGTTGAATAAATAATAACTTTTATTTTTGTCAAAGTTGATATACGACAACTGTGTAGAAAATTTTATCTGAAAAAGCTAATATTAGTTCACGTTTATATTCAATATATTAGACATTTTAAAAACTGAAATCATAATTTGGAATAACTGTACATGTACTGACACGATTTGATTGAAACATACCCACTTGGTATCTTATGCCTTGACTCTAAAAAATATTGTAACTCACATGTAATCTTAAATAATTTTTGCCAACATTTGTCATTGAATCTCATCTCATAGTATATAAAAGCATTATAAAAATAAGAATTTTATTTTTTGCATAATAATTTTTTTCTTTTTTTTTTCACATTATAAAAAAACATATGAAATATACCAGTCAATAAAATAAATTCTTCCCATGATTTTTCATTTCAAGGCAAAATGGATATACGTACTTATTCTTGTCAATTTTACAGAACCAGTAACGATAACTATTTTATCTCATTAAGACACTTAACCAGGGAGGGTGGGATTTATTATTCATGTTTTAATCACTCACAATTTCAAACTTCACAGTTTCATTTTCTATTCTCTAATCAAAGACATCTTAAACATTACTACACTAAAATATAAATCCTTTTTTTCTCTGTTAAAATAGAAAAGAACTCTATGTATATTGCTGCTTAAATGTCAGTGATTTAATATACGATAAATCTGCAGGTTAACCCTTTCAACCCTATGTAACTTTAGTAAACTCTTCCATGCTTTGATCTGGATGAGTCCATTATGGTCTATGGTGGTGAAAGGGTTAAATAACCTATAATGAAAACATTGATAGCAATTATACTAGATATCTAAAAAATTAACAATCCAACTGCTCAAAAGGAAATAAGAATATTGAAAAAAAAAAAAAAATCTGAAAAAAAAAACTTTTTCTGACAGTACTTAAAGTCATTTACAAGACAGAAGATGTTGATTGCTGGAATAATTGAACGTTCCCATAAAATAATCTAAAAGTCGTTGTCGCAATTGACCATAAACCCCCAGCACCCATCAAAGTCGCACTTTGGTCATTCTGTCTCGCGTCCGTCATGTAACGTTTGCAAACCTGTGTAAATGAAAGATTAATCTGCGGTCATTTCCTGAGAAAATGGCCATAGTGTTCCAACAGAAAATCTATTCAGAGCACATGAAGAAGAAAATGGCCATAAATATTCATATACTTCTCACATCGAAGGAAACATTTAGACAAGACCATTACGACAAGCCAGTGACTTCGGTGGCTGGTCAATCAACATGCAGGTATTTATACGAATTAGCGGCCGACACGGCCAGAGATCGACTCACGGCCAACGGATATGCAGCAATTAAGCCGAACACATTTTTCAGTGGGGGCAATTCCCCAGGATGTCCCTAATGCTATGGCTATACAAATGGAGGATACGAGGACGCGTTGGGCGGGTGTGTCCAGACACTAGGATTCCTTCCAGAAAATGCCTTGTGATTCTCAGACTTTTCTTATGATGCTAAAACAGCTATATGAGTGTGCTTAAAAATGTCTAAAACATATTTACTCTAATGCTTTGACGAAATGATAGTGTAAAATGTCAGTTAAAGCTTTCCATTTAATGAATCACTTTAATTCAAAGAAAAAAACATGTTATAGGTAATAGTGTAGATTTCCAAAGTCCAAAATGATGGTAAAAGAACTGAAAGTCTTCCTTCAAAATTGGGAAACTATTGGAAAATCAATCTATTTTTTAAGTTATCGAAACCAAATTTGATCGGAAAACAACTTAAGGTCTTTAGGAACTTTTTTGTCATATATTTTATTAAGTAAAAAGTCTAAGTCTATGTCTATATTATAACACTTGTTCAGATTCTAATACAAAAGGTGCTACACAAACAAAAATAAATTGCAATGTATTATTGGTTATACTCAGCCCACTATACTGTCCTCCTTCCTAAGAGCTAAACAGATAATTGCCCTTGTATTTGTTTATAAATGTACCTCCGTGTAGTTGTCAAATCCTGTATGAATATATCCATAACCATGTCTCCCAAATCATACACAAGAACTAAAGCCTTCAGCACATTTACAGGTCAGATGCAGTGTGTATTAATAAAACAGGTACAATTAATCCTTTTTTATTTAAAACAAAAACGGACAGAACACCAGAAAAACTCAGTTTTCATTCTTGAATTTGATAAAAATCTAAAATAAAAATCATTGGTAGATTGATGGAAACAATTTACACGATTCAAATTTTCTTAATTAAGACTTACATACCTGAGTACTTAATATTTTTTTCTTAAACAGTGAACTCAGGTGGTACACTTGCTTTTCACCAAGATGTCAGGGGTTCGATTCCCCGATCGGATGTGAAGAGGTAGGGCCTGACCAGTCATTAAGACCTTCTTCAGGCTACCATCCGGAGCATCAAGAGTGATTAATATTAGAAGTTGATAGAACTTATTTTGCAATTGTTTTGTAAAATTAATAAAGTTGAAAACTTGTATCAAGGCAATTTGAGCGTATCAGGAAGTCATTGAATTTGTTGAATTGTTAAAAGATTTTTTTTTTTTTTTTTTTTCATCCATCTGGTCAGTCTTTTATTAAATGAAACAAAAATTAAATAATCCGTATTAATTAAGAGGTTCTACCTTTTCTTGTGTTGTGATATACGTAAGATGAACCAATTTTGTGGTCCCCGAGGTCTGTCAATGTAAATGGACGAGGAGCCATCGTGGAAGATTCACCCCTCCTGGTACAAGGATATCAAACATTCTGTGGCCACATGTTTGAATTAAAAACCTTCTCATCACAACGTAATGAATTGGTTAATTTTCCTTTCGTGGAAAACCGCCCATTTGTCAGACATAATAGCAAGAACGACCCCCCGAAAACTCAGCAAGGAGCTTTCCACTTTGTGTACAAATCAATCACACACTCTTTGTCACCCGTATTTTTAAGTACAATTTTTTTTACTTGAAATCTTTGCCCAGCCTCCGAATTGCAATCTCATGACACCGGGCAGATTAGAGGTAAAGTTATAAGGTAATGCAATTCAGCACGCCATTCACATAAATCCTCGTTTCCATCCCTTCCAAAGGGATACCGTATTTAAATGATACAAATACCCCGGCCAAGTTAAAATGTCACACTCTCATTTGAAAATATTCCTGCCTTCTACGATTGGGGCAAAGGTTTTCATAAAAATTTATTTGACAAGAATCTGTTTGAATGCAAAACACATCTTTCCTAATTTTGAAACTAACTTTTTTTCTTTTTCTGGTTAGAGAGCATTAGCATTTTATCTAAACAGATCTATTTTCATTTTCCATTTTTATATAGATATATTGACACATACTGAAGTTGAATGTACATAAATACATTTCAATTAAATGAAACCCATTCTTCTTCGTTTAAACACAGCTTTTTCAGTAGGTGCGAAGCTCACTAGCACTCTAATTCTATGGGAAAAAAGTCATGCCATTTGTTCAAATATTGTGTTTAGAAAAAATATCGGTTTCATCATGGCAACATCCAATCAGGATGTTTTAAATAATTTTGTTGGCTTGAGTTTAGTATTCCGAATAAAACATTTCTGACAATTGAATTTTACCATCCATAAATCATTTTGTCTTTATATTTGTATATTATTAGACCCTGAGAAGCCAGAGGTAAAAATTGAGAAAAAAAACAGAATAAATTTAGGATTGCATATATGATTCTGAAGTTGAAATATTAATCCCCTTTATTAGATTCTAAATTATTATAAATACGATATATTTTTAACTTATTCTTTAAAATACTAATGCAGTGCAAAGGCAATGGTCTTATAGTTATACCCCTTAACTCATTCACCCCTGAAATTTCATAATGAACTATTCCAACCTTTGAATTGGAAGAGCTCAAATGTGTCTTTAGTGTTAAATGAGTTAATTACTTTAAGCCAAATCACTGCAAATTATCTAAATTTTGAGAGGTGCATATTTTCATGTTACTTTCACATGAGTATTGAAATAGGTATTCAAATACCTAATAAATAAATATGTCGAGCACATTTAAACTGGAGAAACATATATGGTAGCTGTAATACATTTATTGTGAAGGTTAAAGTGTGCAAATCAGTCATGAAAATAAGTTTACACAAAAATTGTGATACTTACTGTAGACAGTGAAGAAATGAGATGTTATAATAACTGTAACATTCCAGACATCTTAAGAAATTGAAAAATGAAAATATAATTCAGCATATTAAATTGTTTAAAATGCATAATTGCAAAATGTTGGTGATATTTCTAAAATTGTATTCATTTTTAAAATTTCATCATATTTTTTCATGATGAAAGAAAGCAAGTGATTTTCAGACACAGACTCACTGGATGTCAAATTAATTAATGTTGGCATAAAAAAGCTAGACAAGAATATTTTCTGAAACATTATCTGACCAACACGTGTCCATCAGAGGACGGTGTCAATAGGGGGCTTGACCAAAAGTGACCATCCCTCATCCACATAAAGACTGGTGATGTCACACGACTCTCCTCTTCCATCACACAGCCAGAACCAAAACCCAGATTGAGATTGATCAGCATCGCACAAATGAAAACGTCTCAAACTGACCACAGGTTTGACCACTGAACAGATATCTGACCAACAAATCTTCAAAAGAAAATGGCATGATTTTTTTTTCTGCTATTCTATCATGATCGATCATTTTTGTCTGGAGTGATTTTCAAAATGTACCATTATCTGCCCTATATAGAACAAAGATCTTTGTCAGAAATCCTTATAAATATTTTTGAGTTCATACTATCTTTAGCTTAAAGACTTAACAAACTACAATGTACAAGTGCCTCAATAAACATAAATTAAAAATAAACTAAAATTAAAAATAAACTAAAATTGAAAATAAACTAAAATAAAAAAAAAAGAAAGTCTAAACTAAATTCATTATAAATATTCTTCTACTTAAAAGTGTTTACTTATACTTAAAAACAAACTTACTCTGAAGAAGTAAAATCTTAAATTTGTCAACAAAATTTTACATTGAAGGGTAATCTGTTAACAATGACTTTTTTTGAAAGTAAATAAAAGGGAACTAAAAACTCGGGATGACTTGGTGACAATTTCTCCTGAATCCTACAGATGACAGGGCAGTATTGTCCAGTCCGACCTCAATGACATGTGTCAGGGAGTCTGGTAGCTGACCATTTGAATGACCGTTTATTGATGATGATATCTCTGGAATGGACAATGACAACTTGACCTTTTGATTATACTTTTCTTTGACCTTTGTTATTACTTTCTTTTTATAAAACTCGGATTGCAGTTCACTCCGCCCCTTTCATTTAATCCTATCATCAAATATATCCGTGATGTCGACCCCTAGAGGTCAGTGGGTACATGATGGCCGTGGTTCATGTATGGGTGGATGGTAAAATCAGCGAAGCTTTCCCGAAACCTTTGATATTAACCCGACATAAACACGGCCCATCAGTCGGGGCGTGCACAGTACGTTCAACACCATATTTAGGGTCGTCTTCCTTGTTAATTTGACAGTAACTACAAATTTAAAAGTGATAAAGTTGTGATTTAAATCCGAGGTATGCTTAGGAGGAGCAGGGAAATTACACAGCAGTGCTACCCTACCCTGCTGCAGTCAGCTATAAACCAAAACATGCTCACAACCTACACATAATATAGCCACAATGGATACCAGTGGAACACACATTAAATTGGGTCTCCGTAACAGAAGTTCGCCCTGTTGTCAAGGTGATAAAAGGTGGATCTGATTTTAAACAACACGTTAATTGCTGACGTTTCTCTTTTTGTGGCATTTTGATCAACACTGCTTTCCACTAAAGGTACATCAAGGCATAAAATAAGTTCTGGAAAATTTCTGGAGTAGGGGACAAGATGTCTTGTATTATTATTATTTTTATAAAATTATAACCAAACGATTTAAACAAAATAATACATCAGAACTTAAATCATTTTTGGATAATAAAGCTCACAGTGTTATACGTATAAAGACGTTTTCCATGAAGATGGACACGGAGTTCAATAATAATACACACAAAGTCTGATTACTTTATCGAGTTGGTAACACAATTTTTTTTATGTTGGATATTTTAAAAATTCAAAACTAAAATCAAATCTGTAGGGATTCAAATTGATACATTGAGACAAGAAACACCAAAATACTTGTAAATTTTCAGACAACTTTTGGTTTTTACAAAAATCTTATTTTGAAAATTGCATTATCGATTCATAAAGCATAAATCAGACTTGGAACAGCTGGATGTGAAGTTAAAAATAAGAGAGTTAAACTTTAGCACATTTTGTATAATTTCTTTTTTGAGAATTCCAAAATTAGTGGAAAAACATAGTACACAGTATTTAAATCAATAAAACAATAAATGCCAAAATTTGCATTTAGTTAATTAAAAAAGATTAATCCTAGGATCTGAATTATTAGCAGCCCTTGGGAATTTTCTGAAATCTTTTACAGCCTATATTCTAGAAAAAATAAAAGTATGTACAGGTATTGTTGCCAAAAGTCATCAATGGGGGCAATTTGTATAGGTCATAAATTACCTTGGAATGGTTAATTATACCTGTGCTAGATATCTAATTAGGTACAGGTAAAAATCAGCTGCTTCCTTCACTGTCTACTTGAGCATTGACGACCATTAGAGGAATCTTATGTGGACGTGGATTTTGTATTCACTCAAGACATTTCAAGCAACAAGAGTCCAATCACTACCCAATATTAACCCGTTCTTATCAAACTCTTATAATCCTCTCTTGAATACAAACATAAATTATTTTACACAACAGAACTGTCTCAAAATTTGAAGGTGGGTTAAGAAAATAAGCAGCCTTATCAATCTATCCAATATTTGACAGTATAGTACGCATGCAAACAATCAATGATGGCAATGATCTTCACCAGATCTAAATCTTGACAAATTTAATATCTTTTCTTTTGTAATTAGGTAGCAAAATAATTATGTGAAAATAAAAGTTTTTGAAACTGATGCATACATGCATGTATATTTCAAGTACCTGAGCATTTATAAGCAAAAACATTAATTTTAATCTGTCAATCAATATAATTTTTTCACAAAAGTGTATTTATCAGAAAATTTGAAATTGTATTCCCAATTATCTCCCCAAAAATGACAGGAAACGGAATATTCTAAATTGAGATTCAGAGAATTTTTAAAGGTTAAGATTTTCTGAGTCACTATGTCCTAGATACAAAAGTTCCTCTGAATTTTTCTTTTTCAAAGTAAATGTTCCCTTAGAGGTTAAAAGTGCTTGATGTGTGTTAGCGGTCAGTATCTTGTAAGGCAAAAGTGGACCTACATGTAAGGACTGGTCAATATGACTCAAGGTCTCTTGTCTGTACAATCTGGCCGTGCTTTCCACTCTTAAATAATTCATTTTGATTCATATATCATTGGTAACTTTATATCAAAATTGGTTACAATCTGTGGGTGTTGTTAATAGTTTTGTCTTTCTGTAATGTTGCGTACAGTTAGGCAGCATTCCTGACAGGTGTCAGTAACTCTGACAGGTAGACTTCCATTTCCTCCCACTCAATGTTAAACCTTCTAAAACAGGAGTAGCGCCGACTCCCAACAAAGTTTTTACCTAAAATTACCTTTCTTCTTAAAAAAGTTTAAACAAAGAATTCACAGCATATCTATACACCCTGGCAAGGCTTGCATTCAATAGTTTGACATTCTTGGTGTTCAATTTACCATGAGCCGAGATTTAACTACAGGTCTGGGTGTGTAAGGTCGCAAGTCTATTCACCATTCGGCCAAATTGCAGTATGGACCAATTTTCTGGTTCCATTCACATCCAGCAAAAGAGTGTATTAATGTGTTAAGGTATTCTGACATACATTTACCGTAGAATACCGACCCTGTGGCCTTCCTGATACCTGGTACAAACAGTTCCACAACATAATGAAGTTAACATTTCTACCAACAAACGTCCCCCAGACCATGACTAACCCGTATACCGGTTAGCTTTCTCAGAAAGAATGTCGTAAAATATTTACAAACTTTAAACATGAATTACTTTTCAAAAGAAAAAACAATACTTTGATTGACAATAAGATAAATCTTCAGTTTGTCCTTTCTAGGAAAAATCTTTTAAATTTCATCTAGCTAGGGGCTTAATCTTGAATACCATGAAGCAACGTGAAGTGTTGAATACACAGGTACATTCTAACCAGTCTTATTGTTTTTTGACCCCATGCAGTCGTGAAAAAGTGTTCTACACAATGGTAGCCTTCCTGTTCTATTGACAGTCTATTAAAACTTGTCTAATTTGAAACAGAGAAAGAAATCAAATTGATGGGTGACTCAGGAGCGAGATCGTTATCGGAGGAGTTAAAGAAGACTGTGCGGATGGCTTAAACACAGCAATGTGTGGAAGAAAATCTTAATCTTGACAACTAGCTTGACTCAAGCATTTTTTAAAATACTAAATGATATGTGATCTTGATATGTTTTCTATTCATACACGTCAAGTCATTATGACATACAAATCTTGTCACAAGTCTTTAGTTATACAAATATTGTCACAAACTTTAGTCATACAAATATTATCACAAAGTTATACAAATATTGTCACAAAGTCATACAAATATTGTCACAAAGTTATACAAATATTGTCACATTTAGTCTTAAGTTATACAAATATTGTCACAAGTCTTAAGTTATACAAATATTGTCACAAGTCTTAAGTTATACAAATATTGTCACAAGTCTTAAGTTGTACAAATATTGTCACAAGTCTTAAGTTGTACAAATATTGTCACAAGTCTGAAGTTATACAAATCTTGTCACTATCTTTAGTCATACAAATATTGTCACAAGTCTTAAGTTGTACAAATATTGTCACATTCGTCTTAAGTTATACAAATATTGTCACTATCTTTAGTCATACAAATATTGTCACAAGTCTCAAGTCAAACAAATATTGTCACAAGTCTTAAGTTATACAAATCTTGTCACAAGTCTTCACATAACAATTTTGTCACAAGCTCTAAGAAATACGAATTTAAGTCACACTTAGTTTAGTTATACAAATCTACTTACTAAGATTAGTCTTACAGTCCCATTAGTCTTAAGTAATACAAGTCTGGTCCTAAACATCTGCTCTTTTCAAAGCTTTCAAAATTCTTTTAAGTGAGTGAAATTTTTTGTGCAATTGTTTTACAATTTAAGTATCAATATTTCTATAAAAATATTATTTTATTTCTTGATTTCTACATTTAAGTATGAAAAATGTGTAAAAGTTTTTTTCTTCCCTATCCTAACTTTTCAGCAGACATCTTGATGTCACACAATTGTTTTACCATCATGAAGTCACTATCAAACTTCGTCCGAGTCGGACCGGTGTTTTATCGTGTACGATACCGAGGATTTATGTAATCTGCTTTATAAACCACTGTAAAACAACTGAATCATGTAATAAATAATCATATCCAATAACAGACTTACGTCTGTAAAACATCAACAGAAAAAACACCGAGGGTCATGGTGTGAAAAAGCCTCGTTTGGAGAATAATCACCGAATTTGTCACACCTGTTGAAGACGATGTTTCCGACAAATGGCAGATGGCCTCCTATATGGTATCATAGTATACCAATAGGTTAGAAAACCTTGGTAGACAAACCGTATGGAAATCAGATTTGCCGGAATCAAATAACGACTGGAGCAAAAGTCGGCCATCGCGAGCATGCAAATACTGCCAGACATGCAAGCGCGATACCGACGAGTTATTTCATGACACCATGCACTTAAATTCAGCACACACTACAAGTCTGAACGGGTATCTTCTCACGTAGCATTGCAGGACCAACAGTGTATGCAACACAGAAAATTCAGCTTTCTTAGCGACTTTCCTCTCAGACAACGGCTGCATGACCTTTATCCAGAGTCAGGATGTACGACATATAAACCTTTTTCTTCAGAACAACAGGCAGATTTAAATTCCCCACCCTTATCACAGATTCTGAAATCAGGAACCACAGAAGTTCACTTGTCACCAACGAAGTATTGAACTTTTCCTGAAATAAATTCATTATGAAAAAAGACTAAATGCTCAACAAATAGCAATTATTCATTTAAAGAAAATACATTAACTTAAATGTTATCTTCCTGTAAGCTTGGAAGTGGTAAAATTTTCTTCAAGATGCAAATACACAGATTTACCAGGATATATTTTAGAGACAGAACCCCCCCTCCCCAATTTTAAGATTTAATATTGCTCAGGAAAATTTCTCATTCCTTATCGGCAAAGTTCTAACGAAAATGCAAAAGTAAAAAAATTGGATTATAGACATGTACTGTGAATCTTGGAGGAATGGATGATCGAACCAGAACCTTAATTTATCATCAAAGTCTGCATGGCCGCATACAACATACTGGTTGCACACAGAAACGTATGTTGACTACATACAGACACTGTCAGAAGGTAAACAGGTGTTTTTGTCACCCCATACAGTCCTCCTGTACCAGTGTATTTCACCTCTACAATTGTAATGTCTAGGAGAATGGTGCTATTGTTTTCCTCGTTTCACTTGGCCAGGCTCGCTAAGACGTACTTGTTCTTTATGAGAGCCCTACAGAACTTATCTGCTTTACTCCAGATCGCGGAGAATGCTCTCACAGTTATATAAGAAAGGCTTTTATTATACTGCTGTTGTTGTTGTTGAGAATTTTATCAGTGTATTTCAAGACTTTTATCAACACCCAGGTTAAGATCCTAGCCTTAGTGTACCATAGAAGATATATACCAAGTCGAAGTCTGCTACGACAACAAGACTCGGGGAAAACTTGTGATTTACCCAAGATTGAGGAACACCGCTGTACCCGTAACTAAAGTAAGGACCTAAAGGGCAAACAGGAAACTAGGGGCCTGAGGATTATCTAACATATATGTTAGCCACCCAAGAGTGTCACCTACAGTTACTGTTATTGTATCAACGGTGACGGTCCAGTGCAGTCCGGTCTTGGGCACCCCTATCTACTTTGGAGAGTACTAGCTTAGACCATACATTCTTCAGCTGAGGACTTTTACTGAAATTTTTTATTACAAATCTTTCAGTTGAGAAGTTTGACTGCGACATTTCATAACAAATCTTTAAGTTGAGGAGTTTGACTGCGACATTTCATAACAAATCTTTAACT
>JAUMHH010008237.1:0-11228 GCA_032359455.1 Chlamys rubida
GGCTTATATAGGCTAAGCCTGTTGCCCAATTCCTTTTGTACATAAGATCAGTACAATAAAATATTCTGAAATGAAATACAGTGCAGAAAGTGGATTGAAATTTGACCCCTATTTGTGATCTTATTTTTTCTGTTGTTGTCCCGAAATTTAAAGCAGAAATAATCTTGTGCAGAATGATACACTTGATAATCTAAACATATTTAGTTAATAATTCAAATAGAATGAAAGAAATATTTTTGTAATCATCATTGAAAGCAAGTATATTAAAAATATTCTTGGCACATCTAGTTATTACAAAAATATTTTTTTACATACACAATTTGTATTTAATTACATGTTTAGTTGTCAACAACATATTTATCATACCACCAAAATTAAAAATTAAATCGCTAAATATAGTCAGGCACTTAATGGGTAAAAAATCTTGAACTTGAAAACAAGATGTTTTGACAGTTGAATGAAAGTTTATTTTAGAAAGTTGTATCTGAATGTACATTCAATAAGAAATGGGTAAGATAACAGACTTTCAGTAGCAAGTCAATTCTTATTGTAATTCTAGCCAGGAGTTCATAGCAGACCTGACACAAATTTCACACACCCAAAATACTTTAGTTTAATTATCTTATCACACGAAATAGACTATGACAATGTTATGAATGGAATATGAAATCTGACCAAATTCAAATTCATTGCCCCAGCATGATTTGTCTGAATCGCACAACACCTTGCGACAGCCTGCCCAAATATGTTGGCAGCTGTGCGTGGCTGTAAGAAACTGTCATGTCACCTATCTACATTCATCTACAAGTCTGCCTTGACTCTTCTGTACTTTGACACCCTCCTAATTTCACATAGATGAAATCAGGCAGTTTTAATGCATTTGAATCAGATGTGGTATGCCTCCAATAAATTCTAGAGCGTTGATAAGTGGCATTTTCTGACTGCCGACATGGGTTGTGTGACAATTATCCATCACCTTGGGATGCTTTAAGACAGTAAATGTCAGAGAAACCGGAAGGCTTGACATTCACAATATTTTCGCTTCTGTGTGAAAGGCACCAACAAAGCCAGCCTTCAAAGATCTAGAGCACTGTCCTCCTACATAAAGGCACCATTGACAAATATTATCATAACGTGAATTTAAAAAGTTGTTTATGTAAATGAGGTTACATGATAGGGACCTATTGTTCGGTCAACATAGATACTTATTTTCTGTTTTAACAGTACAGTATACCTCATCTTTTTAAATATTACTAAATTTGCAAAATCACCATTTGATGAAATTTTAAAGATTGTTGAATTATTCAGTTTGTACTTGTGAATGATATCAATCTTTTCCTACGAGTATTGGATCATAATTTGTATGATCTACATTTATATCTTTTTTTCATCATTAGTGCTGAATCATTATGATGCTTGCTTTTTTCTGATATAACTTACTGCAATTTTTAGGCAAAAAAAAAAGTTTTTAAACTTGAAGGATCAAATTATTACTGTCTATTCATTATAATCATATCTAGACCAACTGCTAGTAAATGTGTAGGTACCATTGTACAAAATATCATATGTATTACAGTGCATCTTTTATTTCAATAAAGTATATATTTTGCCTAAGTATTATGAGAAACATGGAAAATCTTTCAGGTGAAGTGGTATTAACGTTGTTATGATAAACAGGAATATAACTGCCAACAATGTGATGACCTTGACACTGTTGACATAGATGCTGTAGAGGTCATGTCATGTCAAATACTACCTAATCACTTCACCCCAGCACTAATACCACAGGATTAGTGGGGGATAATCAGCGTAACTTACGTGTCACCCCACGACACGGGGATGTGAGGGATGAACAGAATGCAGCCACCAGTGACTCTTCCAGCCAAACTCCACATAGCATACATTGTATCTCTTTGGCCAACTACTCAACAACACATATATCTTCACTGACACATTCCGGGATCATTCTGAGGTGAGACTTATCAAAGGCCTCACTGCATGCTGACCAAAGATACCCCCATAATGGCAAAGCAGAAGCCACAGCAATCACCTTTGCTTTTGAATGGGTAAACAAATCCAACAATACCATTTACCATCAAGTATGAACAAATTTTGACAAACAGAACAGAAGTCATAGCCAGAAGGCATCGTCCAATCAGAAGACATGGTGGCCACCTTAGATTATGGGATTGGTTTATTTTTGTTTTGTTAAATGTCCTATTAACAGCTAAGGTTATTTAAGAAAGTGCCTCCATGTGTGATATGTAAGTGTGCATGTGTGTATGTGTACTGGAGGCAGGGTATGTTGGTGTCATTGCCTCCTTGTAATAGCGTGGATCTGATGCCGACTTTATAGTGCTATCTCACTGAAATACCATACCAAAAGCACCCAGCAAAGCATTCTGCCCAGTCATCATTATTTAACACATAGACTATCAAGTTAGTACCAATCAGTACAAAGTTAGATATTACTCATCCAAGATATCCACTAAATTATATGATAATCAAGTACTTCATTTACTGGTTACCATGATATACTAAATCCGTTAGGTAAAATATTTTAACTACTAGTTACCATGACAGACTAAAACCTTTAAGCACAATACTTCAACTACTAGTTACCATGACAGACTAAAACCTTTTAGTCATCATATCAACAGGTTACTGAAAACAACTTTCAAATTAATCTTGGAAGCAGATGTTGTTATTACTTTTATTAATTCAAAAGCAAAGGAGACAGGACATCTATAAAGCCATAACAAACTGAGATTTGTGTATAAAATCATCAGGAGGCAAGACATACATCACAGGCATGGCTTACTTCAATCCTTATATCTGATCACCTGTAATAGGTTTTTAATGAAAACAACATAATACTGTTATAATAAACATCTAATCACTCACTGCCCGTGTGAAGATCACCTGACTAAATAGCAAAGAGAATGCCAAGAGGTATCATGAGGGGGAAAATGCAGTAACTGTGAACATTGATCAAGGTCATCAACATTCTCTATAGCAAAGGGAAAACAAATTTATCCCACAAAGAGTAGGCCTGACCATGATTGATAATAAATGCCAGGCAAGAACCTTGAAGGGAAAATCTTCAAAAGTACATTTCTTGTATAATCGTGTTGTCTTTCTCACCAAACAAATTTTGTACGAATAATAGATAAGATAGAGGTTTACAAAACTCATCATCTCATGTGGTGGGAGTACAGGGGAGTTATAGAACCTATAAATCCCTGTTTTTGGTGTGTAGCTCGGTGTAGAACAGTAGAAATAGCACTACATGCCCAGTCAGTCTAAAGGAAGCACACTTTACGTTTCCTTCTTCAAAGTGTGCTGTGGGAGTTTTAGACAACAGATGAAACACTGGGTACCTACATGAAGATACAAATATGTTGGCAGGAACATATTGAAACTTGCTCCAGAGAATGTTATGCCTACATCTTCAATGGTTTTTAATCTTTTTACCTCAAAAGTGTAGTCTTTTTACACAAATGTCTTAAAACACTACAACATTCCAAACTTCTCTTCATACAATGGTCTAGCTGGATTGCTTTAATAGCATAGGACCTAAACATATTGGGGATCTTAAAATAGTCTCATTACACATCTACATAATTCATATAAACCAAGCTTCAGCAAATTTCATTGATTAGTAAAATTGAAAGGGATTTTTTTTTTTTTTTTGTAACTGATCTAACCAAGGCAAAATGACTATATTTTGTGACATCATTATAACAGAGATTGGTTTGTTTGGTTTGGTTACCTTATGTCTTACACCCTATTAACAGCTATAGGAAAACCACCGACTGAAGCTGAAATTGTCACTAGTATAGTAGTCATATCAAACCCGGGCATTTTAAAAGCAGTACATTAAACAGACATTGACGTGATAGTGTACAATTGGTGAAATAACCCAGCAATATCACAAGATTAGGTACAACTTGATCTAAAAACTAATAAACTGATCAACAAGACTTTTTGAGGCCTTAATGCTCACTGGAGTGAAATTATGAATGACACATATAGTGTTAGCTCTTATTTCAACTGAATAAAATGCCAGTGGTGCATTTTAGTGTCCCCCTATGAGGGGCATGGTAAGCAAAAAATTGTTTCTCAAAAGTTTGGTCTAATTCCACCAGTACCTTTCAGAGGAGATGTCTTCTGAAGATTTTGCAGTAAGGATCATTTTATGGATGTTGGTCAAATCTATGATAAAGATTGAGAGATGTTATTTGAAGGTTTTGCATTCTGTGATACATTATGCCCCCCACCCTCAGTAACCTTGAGGGTTTGCCACTTCTTTATTCAGATCCTCATCATCTTAGGATTGTTAAATATCTTTTGGTCTAAATCCACCAGAAGCTTTCAGAAAAGTCATTTGAAGATTTTGCACTTTGTGACCTTATAATATGGCCCCTACCCTTACACCCTTTGGGCCAGTCTCTTCTTAAGCATAGATTCTGATCTCCACAACTGGCTGATGATCACCACTAAATTCATCAATGGATGGTTTTCAAGGAGAAGTTTTTATAAATAATATGACTATTTACGGACAACAGATGAAATGCAATCGCAACATGTCACCTGGGTGATGAAGGTGTCACAAAAATACAGGTTAACTGATAGAAAAATACTGATTAGTAAGCAGCTATAAATTGTAAAATTATTGGGAGACTCCAATAATGTTCCAAAAACGTACATGTACACTGTACACAGTGCCCTTTGATGACTAACATTAATATAATACACATAACTCCCAAATATTACTTAAGATTATTAGCTAACACCATTGATTCAGTACAGTGGAGTTTTCATCACATTCTTACATATTAGTTTAGGCTAAAAAAAGACAATAATTAATTAGAGTTAGTTAAAAAGCGAGAATGCCTCTGCCTCTCCTAGCCCTCTGTGTTAACTGTGTTAGTTCTGACTGCAACCCACCAGCCTGTTAACACAACCACCGAACCTACATCAAACAAAGTGGGCCGATTCTAAATTACACAGCGCATACAGGTGTCAATAAAGTAACAGGTCTGTAATTCACATCACATGGAGGTGGCATCTCCCTCCAACACCTTCTGCACATTCTTCACCACATGAAAGAATGCTATAAAAATCCTCACAAATGAGTAAATATTACATAAATTCATGAAATTGGCAGCATTTCTTACATTTTGCTTCTGATGAAAATGATTAGGAAAGTCAAAAGATATTCAATTTTCATCCTTGCAAGTTCTCAGAAAATTTAAGGCTAAGTTATTTGTTTCTGCTCATCTAAAAGGTATTCACATTCCTCAAGTATGGAATTGTTTAGCAGTAATTTTCTCCACAACCACATAGATAGGAATGCTTTGTCCTTGGCAAGTACACATCCAAAACTCATACAGTAATCTTGTTGGAGATTTTTGTTTTTTTCTCTCAAAAAATTACATTTTCATTAAATTAGATTTTATAAAATATACATGTAAAGCAAACATTATCATAACATGTTTTACCAATACCTAATTGAGACCTTTTTATTACTTTTTTTAAACATCACATTCTATTCAAAGAGTTTACCATAAATCCATTTCATGCTATATGTGCTAAAATTATGCCAAATCCAACATCTTCAATCAAAACATTTGTATGTGTTTGATAGAGATGACATTTTTACCCTAATAGTGCCAAGATGTTTATTATTATACCAATAGTCACCATACCTAAACCATGGCCAGGAGTTGTATCGGTTAAAAAATTAATTGGAAGACCAGTGAACCCAAACAAGGTTAAAAATAACATGCAGAACAATATGAAAGCAATTCATGGAAAAAACATGCAGGAAAAAAGAAAGAAGATATAATGTGCAGGTATATAAACAAAGCAACATACCAAGCTGTACAGACTATAGCAACAACACTATCAATACTGGCTAGAATTACGAACAATATCATATCATAGCATTACTGTACACAGACCATAGCAACAACACTATCAATACTGGCTAGAACAATATCATATCATAGCATTACTCGAGACATGTTCAAACAGATTGTTATACAGAAGACTTACCTGAGTTCACACTTGATCTGAACCCATCCTGGACTCCTCATGAATGACCAGGGGTGATACCATTTACCGATAACTTCCACACATGAACACAGTGTCTCCAGCCAGAGGTGTAATACTTGTTCACTGAAACAGCAATAAACATGGTGTTCTCAACTATCACTTCACTAATACTTCACTGAAAGTGGACAGAATACACAAAACTAGCATCAAGAAAATTATACATAAGGAAATGAAGATCACTAAAATTATCACATCAACGACTTCACCGGTATATAGAACATTGAAAGTGCTCAGAGTATAGATTAATAAAGATTTTTTTTGTATCATTTTCAAACTACAAAATAAGCTAGACAATGCTGCATTCTAACATCTCAAGACTTTCCTCAGCTGCCATCTATAGGTACAGAACTGTAGCTTTGCAATAAAAAGAATACACCAAAATTTCACTCACTTAAGCCCACAGCAGATCAGTGATCTAAACTTGACATCCATTTGTGCATGACATGTATCATGGGATATGTTGACAGCCTGGACCGCCTGTGGAATGTACACAAAACTTAACGTAAAACCTGTAAAATCTCAACAGAGTCCAGCTGGAGCAAAAATTTGTTCACACATTAGCATTTGAACTTATCAGAACATTAACAGAGATTGAAAATACTGAAAGTGATATCATTAGCAATTAGATTGGTATCTGATCCAGAACTATTCACTATTGAGATATAACAGGATAACCTGACCATGGACATCTCACAAAGTAGTCTAACATTATATCTCTTGACCAACTAATATTCATTATCTTTAAGTAAAATGTACAAAAAGCATACCCGATATAAGATCTCTTCAGGTGTCAACACTTTGCCATCCTGATCTAATCTGTGAACAGGAAGAGAAACAGAATAAAATAACACACAAATCACAAAATTTGAAAAGTTTTGCCTTGCAATCTTGTTTCTTTTATCAGTCTCAAAATGAAATATCGTCAACTTAGAACTATGAGAAACCTACATAGGAAATTTGAGATGGATCTATTGGATACTTTTTGAGAAATAGTGATATCAAGAATAGTTTAAGGATGGTCAGCCGATGGACAGACAGTGAAGAACAGACAGAAGGCCTTTGAACAGCCCACCATTATCACATCTGATGATGGTGGGCTTAAACAAAGTCACACAAGTAAATATAAGAAATTAACACTCAGTACATATACAACAAGAAACTACTACATTGTATAAATTCAACAAGAAAAAATTACCATATAATTTCACAATGACCAGAAATATATGGGAACCTATACATGTATTTAACATTCTTCAGATAGATTGGAGATTTTACAATATTTATTATGTGCAAGGTTTTGGTCCTTAATAATAAGAAATTTACATTTGCATCAGTAAAATGTAATATTTGATACCTGTAGGTCTTGCACAACACCAGCCTGGAGTAGACCGACTGGAAATCCTTCTCCACCTCTCGTGTCGCTGCCTGCAACAACAAAAACATTCAACTGATTATCATCAATTCTCCAAGAACATTCAATTTTCTCTTTAATCTGACTTTCTGACTCCACACAGAAAATATTGTTTGTCATTGTTTCTAAATAAATGCTTAAATGCATGCAACTCCTTCTCTCAGATTTAATTTGGTCATCAACATGTGCAGTATGTACAGACAAGTTCAAGGTAATATGATGACACAATGGGACAGATGATTGGTAACATGAAGACAGAACTTCAAGGATATCCCAACACTCCGTGGTTATAAATAAAACAATTGATCCGATTTGATTTTGATGGTTTTACGTCCACTATTACTGCCTTTCAGCATAATGAAACAAGCAAAGTTGTGGAATTTATATCCTCCACTTACAGAACAAGTTCTATTTGCTGTTCACTACAGGGGTGTAGTACAAATTGGATGGAGAATCCTTAGTACCCCTGCTGAATACTATCCAGTTTTCTACTGAAATTGGATTTGTATAGATATTATATATGTATTAATTGTGGAGGCTGGTAATCTTGGCTATAGGCATATGCACATGGAATTTCTCTAAAATCAAACCATTTTAGGGGAGTTATTGCAAAGATACCTGAATGAACCAATCAGAAGTGTACCTCTGAATTCGAAATATGTATATATACATCAACTTGGCGATTGAATTTATCCTAATATACATTTATGAATGCACACATCAACATTTTTTCGTGATCCAACTATTCATAAAAGAGTTATTTCAAGGTTTTTAACACATCTGACCCCTGTGACCTTGAAGCTATGTTAAGATAATTCAATTGAACAAACACTTATTATCATGATAGCACCTAATCCTACATCCTACAGGCCCAATAGCACAGCCCTAGGCCCCTTGGTTTAACACATTTTTTCTCCAGTGACCTTGAAACTGGGTCAAACAAGTTAATATGTTTTTCCAAACTTGATAGCCCTGCATGAACCTAGACTTCTTTGTTATTCAAAAGAAGATGTTTAAACACATATGACCTCTTTAACTTTGAGTCAAAGTAATTCATTTGAACAAACTATAAAACCTTCAATCATTCCAGCATGCTACAGACCAAATATCATGACCCTAAATCTAGACCTCCTTGTTATTCAGAAAAAAGTTGTTCAAAGAAATAAGTTGATACTCAATGGAGTCTGTTGATGGACATTGCATCCCTCATGTAAGCTAGACACAGGCATTTCACACCTGGTGACCTAAAAATGTGTCTAAATAGACACGCACCACTTCATTTACCTGGCACTTTTATTTGGTAAATATTAATTGATATTTAGTATATGCTTGATTATTGTTTTCTTTAAATTCCATTAAAATCTAATCCATACAAATTGCTGTTTCATCTTATTGAATTTGGAGGCAGTAAACACTAAATTATGCTCAGGTATCCACAGGTATGTTACAGGAGGCAGCCTGCCAGTGAACGGAAGTCAGCATGAGAACCAGATGTAGCCACCAGGTATGTGATTTGGATGACCTTAACTTTGTTACACCAGGAATGTTGTGATGAAAGCAACATGGAACAGGAGGATGGGCATATCTCCCATAAATAACCCTGTTTAAACACACTATGATGTTAATACACAAACGGCATGCACCAGAAAGGTCAACTGACATGATACAAGAATCAAAACACTTTTATTACATCATAAAATGTATGGTCTTCTGGTGCTATAACAAGATTGTACAACGACTAACTGTGAAAAAGATTAATCAACTTAATTCTGCTATAGAAATCCTTTATAACTGTAATTACTGAAATCCAAGCTGATTATAAACCACGGGAATAGGAATTTTTATCATTTATATATCAAAGCACCAAATCATTAAAGATAAGAAAATATTCAGTTATTCAGAAAACAAATAAAATGCCTCCGAATACTTAGAAAGAGGACCATTTGATTTTCATATATCTTTGAGATTTTAAGAGTGTTATATATCAGTGACACTGTGCTTCACTTCTGACTTTCGTGGTAAACCTGGATGAAAAACACAACATTTCATTTGATATTGCGATAAAATCTACAAAATCTGATAAGTGTCTTCACATGCCAGCACCAAATTAAGCTGCAGAGTTAAGAAGCTGCCAATCTCATCAGTATTATTCCATAACCTGACAAAAGATTCCATCCCAAGCTAAGTCCTGTTCTGACCTGGAATATTCTAGTGTGACATTTTACAGCAATCATTCTCTAACAGGAACACAGCCTTAGAAAGGTTACAAGTGGGAAACCAGAACACTGCTATCAAAAATAAAAGCTTATAGTGGGTGGTGAGGCTATTTTAGAAACAAAACAAATATTGTTTTACATGCCCTTTAACAGTAACAACATTTATAGGGGTGTTGGGAGTTATTTCAGAAAACCTGTCCTGGAACATGATAACAGCTACTAACAAGAGTTCCGCGAAACGGTACATGATACGCCCGTCAGATGTAGAATGAGCAGTTTGCCACAAAGGGCCATAAGTGCATACATTTTGGAGATAAGCGTCAAATCTACAAAGGGCCATAACTGCATAAATAAGAGGCAAATAATTTTGGTTATCAAGTTTGTCCCAGCTTTCATGGCAATAAACCTTCCTACCAAGTTTGAAATTAATCCATTCAAAATTACTCAAGTTATTGAGCGGAAACTAATCCACCCGCCCATCCGGGCGTATAAAAAAGGCATACAGACCAGCATTTTACATCAGGTAACAAGACGTTGATCCATACTGTATAAATATATAGATATATAGGGTGGTGTGTCCATGACGTCTACATAAAAAAGCCTATAATGCAGACATAAAAAGGTGGGTCTTTATATCCACTTACTTCTGCATCATTGAACCGAGCCGTCGTTGGTGGAAAACTGCTTCCTTCTGACTACGTTCTAACATCGACAATGTAAACTGTTTTCTCAGCTTCAGTACCTCAACCTGTTAACAGTCAATAATTCAAACATCTAAATAAATTGTAAAACTTTTTTCTCTCTGTTTTTTGTTGTGTTTATGATATTGCAATGGGTGGGGGTGGATGAGACCTGCGTATAAACTTACCATAGACTGAATGTAGTATACATAATGTTGTGTAATATTTCACCTGCTCATATATATTTTATACCTAGAAATGTTTGAAACAAACTATAGACAGGAAATTCATCACCACAGTATAGTACAATTTGCTACACATAGTACTTTTTTCTTCTTCAAAATCTTTTATTTCAATAATTTGCAAATTTTATATACTTAGCATCTACATCTTTCTTATAACCAGCATACATTGTTTTACATATAGCTACATAATTCTTCATCTTATAACCAGCATACATTGTTTTACATATAGCTACATAATTCTTCATCTTATAATCAGCATACATTGTTTTACATATAGCTACATCATGCTACACATAGTACTTTAATGAAATGACACTAGTTTGATATAGATTTTCAACAAATCTTTCACTGATATATTGTATGATAAGGGGAACAAAGGACGGGTTCTTGATTACGGGTTCTTGATTAATCCTCTCCAAGATACATTATAGCCGTACACAAAAATAGGAATTTGAACACTACACTTTCTCAATGGAATACAAGTTCTGCTGAGACTGACCTCTGCATGGGTGGCGCGAGCATCATCATGATCATGTGATTTCTTCAACTGTCCAAA
>JAUMHH010008248.1:0-11228 GCA_032359455.1 Chlamys rubida
TCGAACCGAAATTCTTGGGAGAGCGAGTGGTCTGAAGCTCACGCATGATTGCACACAGTAGTACAATAACTGTGCGCATTAGCGATCACGGCAATCGATTTCATTACGGTTACACGTGGTTATTTTAAAATCCAATATTTTATTAATCATGTTGACTATTGGGATTTTCTTAACATCTTTTTTAATGCAAATATTTCTGATATAACTTCGTCCTATAATGTTAGTCCCTGCTACCGTATACATGCATGTAACCCCATAGGACTACCACAGGAGATTAGGAGTGATGACCTAGGCCTGTATGTGACAATGACCTTTAACTCCTGACATTTATACAGTTAACAAGACACGCCACACTGCTGGACCGACCTATATTCCTCGGTCGTGTGGTAGGGAGTCAACTCGGCATTTACGTTATTGATTTAATGTAGATTTTACTATTTTATTCAAGGACAAATACGTTGGTAAGCCTATAACATATATCGAAGTACATATATCAAACTAGGGCTTTTCTATATAATTTTTTCGAATGTTTCCAGAGGCATACCTGACTCGTAGGAGAGTGCAACATACCATGATTCAAGAATATTATGAGCTGTATGCCGAGAAACCCCTTCATCTGTTTGATAAGCCGAGAAACCCCTTCATCTGCTTGATAAGCCGAGAAACCCCTTCATCTGCTTGATGAACCACAAGTGATTGTAAAGAATACCTTTTCAGCATGTTTCAATTGTTACAACATGTTTTGTTCTTACAAACACTTTGTATATAGGGATTTCGACTTCAATGAAAACAGTCTTTTATTAGGTACTAAGTATATTGTATCATCTTTTTCATGAGGTTCCTAACTGATAGTAAATTGAGCCAGCGCATCTTTAATTTAAACCTGCCGTGGATTACATGCTAATCGTTTTCAGAAAGGTTAATTTTTAGGCTGTGTTTCTTTCTTGCTGTGTGTTTTTATTAATCTTCTTCTCAAAAATGTTTCTTCTATCAAAACCTTTGACTTTTCGACCCTTTCACCATTCCTTATACCAAACTGAAGAAAAAACTTTGTTGTCTTGTAATGAGAACTTTCGTTTTACAAGAAAGTCGAACATCGACATAAAGATATCGTTGTAAATTATTTTGGAGCATATTTTGTGAAAAATACAACAAAAATACTGAGGACGATATTGTGAGAATGATTGGTTATCTGGTGAACGATATCTTTGTTGAGTTCGGTGGCAAGATTTCCCAGCAGAATGTAGGCATTCCCACGGGAACAAACTGTGCCACTACCCTGGCCGATGTGTTTCTGATATCATATAAAGCATCATACAAAGAGGTTATTGATAAACGTATCAAGACTTGTAACAAAAAGTTTCAATTTCACACTTAGATATCGACGATATGATGTCCATGAATACCAAGAAATTCCTTGACCACATCGATCGGATATATACCCACAGACTCTTCTTCTTCAGCTGTTTTCCTCGACATGACCAACAAGGATGGTTTTCTACTAAGTTGTACGAAAAGCGCGACGATTTCGACTTTCCGATCGCGCACTTTCCCTTTCTTGATGGGGACATCCCTGCATCCCCTCCCTACGGTTTTTACATATCGCAGTTGATTCGGTACTCAAGAGAAAAAAAATTGCTGTCAGATTCAAATAAATGGCTAAATGCTGCTGTGACGAAGTAAATACAAGTGTACATTGTGTATCGACTTATAAGCTAATACTACTTGTAGTGTAATTTTCTCCATTAAATAACATCCCCTAACAAGGATAAATGTTTTCCTATTACCCGCCCAAGTTTATCACTCATAAATACAGACAACAGGGGTCTGTCGAAGACTAACACAGACTAATTGATAAAGTACAGCCTATTTTAAATGTCTATGAAAACGTATTAAAAGTATAAAGTATTGCCTTACTACGAATTTTAAAATTTGATTGATTGATTAAACCTTGCCTATAATGCTGAGTTAATGATTTAACCTGTGTACAATATTGCACCATTGGCATTCTATATGGAGTTGTTGGACCAAAGCTGCTTATCGCAATAGCATGCATTATTGTAATGCAATAAATCAACTGGTCAGATTTAATTAAATCTATCACCATTTTCACCAATAATTGCAGGAAAAAAGTAATTAGTTTATAATGAATTACTGCACATTCAGATATTGACATTGGCATAGAAGTGATAGAATCCCTCATAGCAACAAGTTTTAACGGAAGCTGTAAACAGAATATTGGGTAAAAACATATCACAATGCCTTTTTTCACGCCTCGGCCGTATACAACATACAATGCTGTTATCTCTCCATACGTCGGGTTAGTCTTTTCGCTATGACTCCCATGTTCTTCTAAAGTAAGGTTGCAAGTCGTGTTAGTACTCGGAAATCAGATTAGAACCGGCCAGAATAGCTGTGTCGTGGATTATATCGCATTGTTTTGTCTCTCGTGTGACATCACACCTCTAGCCGCAGTCTCAATGGGTGTACTTGGGTGACAACTTGGCAGTGATCCCCTCTCTCCCCACATGTCTTTTGGCACAGAGATTCGATCGATCGTTTTCATGTGATGTGGCTTTGATAATAACAATACCTATGTTTCATTGTGTAATGGAAATGTGTATTACATTTGAATTACATTTCTATACTCTTGAAAGAGAACGATATATATACACTGCTTAACATGTTTCTTTTGTCAATAATATATAATACATTGAGATACACTATGCCGTATGCAATCTTGCTATACTCGCAAATGTTTATGCATAGAATAACGTCATTCTTGTTGCTATACAACCTTGATTTTAATGCATCACATTTAAACAATGTTCGATATCTGATTATGCCATGCACATCATGCTAAAGGAACGCACTTTAACCGCGGTGCATTATCCCCAGCACGATGACAAGATAACACACTTATGTTACTACTCAACCTTGGCGGTAAATGGCTAACAATGCTGCCTTAGTTAATCTTTTATACAGCATCAAATACAGTCTGATGTTAAGAACCACCAGTTTACTTTACATACAAGACGAGCGATGTCTTAACTACTGTATCCGTTTCAATGTTATAATGCCACGTTATGCTCCTTGTAGATAAAATTTGTATCAACTTGTTCTGAAACAAGTCACAACTGTATAGCATTTTTTTGTCCCTTCGACTTGAAAGTAGCACATATGATTTCAGAAACAGTTGTCAATTGGAAATGGCCATCGGAAATGATAGACATACAATAAAATGATAAAAATCCAATGAAGTGACTAACATATGATCAAGGAACATGTCTGCACAACCTTTAATACACTTGTATTGGAACTTAATTATGATTCAATGTTGAAATTATTGCATAACACATGTACATGACTTTTCATAAACACATAAACAGGAGGAAAATATTTTAATGTGAATATCGTCGCTGTATAAGAAAGGTAAAAGAGTGTTCAAATATCGTCATACTTGTGACGTCATCTATCCTTGCATATAAATAATTTTATGCACGCGAAAATAATTATTCGGAAAATTATGATTTAAATAATATCAATAATAACAGTGTAAACACAAATACAGTCCTCACTACCTATATGACTTGCTTTAGTTTGATGTTGGTGGTTCTTAACTGGCATCAGTTCAATCTTCCAGTTCCGTAACATCAGAGACATTTTATACATTCAGATGATGTGATAACCGCGGGATCACTCTGTCAGAAGGGATACCAATTAGCGTTTAAACGCCCCTGGGAAATCCTTTCGAGGACTTGTAAAATGGCTGTTATTTGATAAACAATACACATTATTTTAAGTTTAAGCCCATTTATGTGATAATTCAATGGACAAGCGGAAATTCGACCTTTGACCTCTTAAGCTCAGGAAGGATGTCACTAATTTTCCCAGGAAGCTCTGTCTAATACAGAGCCTGTTATAATTCATTTATAAATTATAACATGTTTTACTTTCGATTCTGGTGTTGGTTAGGAAAAGGAAAACGGTGGAGCTTTCATGTTCTCGTTCTTATCTTACTACAATATTCTGATCAAACTATACATGTTTCGACTTTCTACAACGTAGAGTGTTAAAATATTTATATGACATTACACATGCCTCTGCCGTTTGAACTATCTATAATGAAGGAAAGGAAATATCTTTGAGTTGTCCATAACGAATTCTTAAGAAGGATATTACATCATGCTGATTATATAAACATTATTTCGCTGCAGAAAGTGGAAATGAAATATGCAGTTTAGTATAAATAAAATAAGGATTTAAAAATGTGTAGACATTGCGATATGTTAGTCATTATAAAATATCAATATCTTCCGCTATATATCTACAGTAGTTTGCCGTGATATGCTATTTTCCAATTATTTCATATTGCCACCATTTATTGAACCACTTTGCTTAAAACGACGCAATGATTGTTACTATCGAGTAACTACTTATCAACGAAGTTAATCTTATCATGTCAATTTTTAATCTGACATTTAGACAATTGAGTTTGAATTAAACAAAAATGGGGAAGGGAGATGGGTTGAGGTTAACGCATAGACTATATGGCAAGCGTCGTATTAGTAAGTTCAAATTGAATACTTCTACCATGGAAAGTTAATATACTGCACTATTCTAGACCAAAAATATCGCCAAAAATATTCCAAACCAACCACTTTCAAGCTTTTCAACTACAAGCAAACGCTAGAACAGCTGAATTAAGACGACTTTAGAATAAGTCCTCTTTTCGCATGCTCTACATTCCCATACAACAGTGGTCCAGAGGGGCACTTTGTAACTGGGTTCTTACTATTATCCACAATGGGGTATTGCGACACTCCCATTAACAACTTTAGTTAAAATGTCAAGATACTGATGGATTCTGTGGAAGACAAAGGAAAAATGAAAGCATATTGGATTCATTATCAGAGGTCAATCATTCCAAAAAGAATTACATGCTTGAAATCCAAAATGAAAACGAAAATTTATCTTTGTTGACCCCGATGTCTCAACCTTACTCTATGATCTACATTTAACTTAATACTTTTCTGCTAACACTATGACATGTCCTGCTTGAGAAAAACCCCACAGGTGTGCTTGATAACCAAGGAAACCATCCTGTACATTGAAAAGCTCCATAAAACAAGAAATAGAATATGCTGCAAAAATATGGGACTGATTGAGTTCCTTATTGACAAAATATATGTTGAATTTAGTTGCAAGATTTTTAAAGTAGACTTGGTATTCCTGTAGCAACAAACTGTGCCCTCTTTTACCCGACTTGTGTTTTGTTTTCATATGAGGCTGTATTCATTGATAATCTTATTATTACTGGTAACAAAATTCTAGCCAAGTCTTTAAATTTCACACTAAGATATATCGACGAGACGATGTTATGTCTATGAATAACAAGAAATGTATTGACCACAGCAGTAATGCATACTCTCCTGGGCTTGGAATCAATGACAACACACGCTCTCCTAATTCAGCTGCTCTCCTCAATCTTTGCTTACAAAATGACTAACAAGCCTTATTACGAATCTGTACGATAAATGGAGCTATTTCGATTTTTCGATTGTACATTTTCCCTTTCTTGATATTATCATCCCCAATCCAACGGAGTTTACATATTGCAGTTTATTCTGTATTCAATAGCTTGCTCCGAATATTTTGATTTCTGTGATAGTTGCCGACTGCTGATGGACAAACTTACTACTCAGATTCCCACAGACGCAGGTTGATGGGGGCTAGGTACACGTTTCGTGTGGTCGTCTTAAGGATCACATTTGGATATTTATTTCTTTGTTTGACAAGGAGTTCGATGCTTCTGATTATGCTTATTAGTGTGCCTTTAGATGACGGGTGTTGTCGATGACGTTAACCTTTCAAGAACTCCATATTTTGTCCTCCTTGTATTGATTTTCAATGGTCGACATGTTAGTTCTTCTGGAATTCAAATTTTACTCAAGTTTTATTGATTTTGAGTTCGAAATACGGTTTTCTTCACAACTTACATTGGTATTCGCTTATTATACATATTTCTTTATTTTAAAATATCTTTCCTGTTTATGAATAGGTTTACGTTTTATGTTCATGATTTTGATATTCTAAATTTTAGTCTTTGTTGAAATAATTAACAAGGCGTACAATTATATTCTTCTCACGTTTGTCTCTATGGTGTTTGCTTATTCATCTAATGTACATAAAGCTTCAGCAACACATTTTTAACAGAAACAGAGACATGATTTTTCACTTTACGTGAATAAAATCACCGTTTAAACCATTATAACTGTACCCTACATTAACATTGCATGCATTATGTAAATTCATGGACCACATTTCAAACTGCCTTGCGCAAATCAATAAAACATGACTGTTCGTTATAAAGCATCGTGCTTAATGGACATTATCTAAGGAAAACATGCACTTATGAATCCCTAACGCTTGTAGAAGTTGTTTGTTTACGGTTATACTGTAAAGCAGCCTCGAGCTCAGTATCATTATATTTGGTGCATCATGTCTTCTGTATACAAAACAGCTGGTATGACACCAGTTTCTGCGAGTTCTGGAGCCAGAATGGGGCATGCTTCACAGAAAAAAAGTGTATTACATCACTGTGTATTCACCCTGTAAGGTTCAAGAACGTCATAAAATAATTGACATGCTTTGTACGATTGCACGTTTGTCCGAGGCGACAGCATACCAAATGACATACCCTACAGAATCGGCTAGAATATTTGGAAATCTTATTTCCTTACAAATATGTATTGCTTACATTGCTTACGTATTCTTTCTATATTGAAGTGTCTAGTTAGACACCTTGTTCGATCTTATCAGGGTAGTATGACTGGGTTGGGTGTCAAAGTAATACCCTTTCGATGTCACATTTTAAATGTGTCGTCAGTGGCTCTATCGTCCGTGGACATCATAGTCAATTTTTCAATTTCAAAATATTTTATTAACAATGCATATATAAAACATACGTGTACAGATATTTATGCATGCAATACAGCATTGTTAAAATAATCAGACAACAGGCTAAGCCTATATCAGTCTTCTTCTACATATATTCCCTGTTAGGCCTGACAAAAAGATGTTATTTTTACCCTTTCAGTCCTGAAGAAAAGGTAGTTATTCATTTCATAGGACGTTAAACAAAAACAAAACAACAAAAAAGGAATAAAAATCAAATTTTAAAAATTAAATTAAATTTAAAACACAATAAAAAAGAGGGGGGCAATTTAATTAAACTTTCAAGTGCAGTTATTCGATGGTAGAGCGGAAACACAACATCATCGTCAAAGTGCATAACTCCCTAACAAAGAAACCAATCAAATCACTTCATGTTCGTGGGATATGGATTGTTGAAATGACGAGTTTTTGTTCAGTCCCACTGTCAAAGGGACATTAAGGGCCACCAGTAATTGGATTGCTAGCCTTGTCCTCAGAATGTCTTACCTGACAACCCTGGCTTCATATGTAAAGACTTGCCTGTAATGATTCATCAGGAGTAACATGTAATAGAGGGTAGGTTAGACTTCCCAAAAGTGTCAAGCTCACATTTGAGATTTATGTTTCTACACCTTATTCATATTTTTGTACGATTTGATTAGATCAATCGCATGACGTCGAAATAAAACAACACGTTTCTCTTGCACAAATGTTTCCCTCGTGGGCGATCATATTCCCTTATACTATCGAGTTTGGTTTTTTGTTATATTAACAGTATTTTTTTCTTTAATTTGATATTTCTATCTCGATAAAATTATTATGTATTCTTGTAATAAGCTGATCCTGGTATTTTTCGCTGTCGGTTACTCATGTTCCTTTTCGAATCTCGTGAAACAAATACAACATAGTCACATTTCCTTCATACAACACCAATACGTGCATAATTTCGTAATTGCTTGAGATACGATCAGGGTTAGACTATGTTCGCGTGCATGGTGTCGTTACATTAGCAAACAGAAACACATTCTAGTAGTTTAACATACAAATATAGAGGATCAATGAATACAGGACAAGTGAGGGATCAGAGACATAGTTTCGGTAGGAATCCACGCCATAAATCAATTCGGACAAATGTTCCGCAAAGTACTAAAACACAAAACGAAAGGAAATACAAAATAAATCAATGGAAAAAAGACCTTAAGCTTGTCAAAACGGTATTACAACGAATAGTTGCAACGAATAGCACAAATTAACAATTAATAAAATGCATTGTTACATAACAAAGTATATTGTAGTTCCATATTTAAAATATATTGTAGTTACATAACAGGGTACATTATAGTAACATAACAGGGTACATTGTAGTTACATAACAAGGTACATTGTAGTTACATAACAAGGTACATTATAGTTACATAACAAGGTACGTTGTAGTTACATAACAAGGTACATTGTAGTTACATAACAAGGTACATTGTAGTTACATAACAATGTATATTATAGTTACATAACAAGGTACAAGGTTTATTGTAGTTACATAACAGGGTACATTATAGCTACATAACAAGGTGCATTGTAGTTACATAACAAGGTACATTATAGTTACATACCAAGGTACATTGTAGTTACATAACAAGGTATATTGTAGTTACATACCAAGGTACATTGTAGTTACATGACAAGGTACATTGTAGTTACATAACAAGGTACATTATAATTACATAACAAGGTACATTATAATTACATACCAAGGTACATTATAATTACATAACAGGGTACATTGTAGTTACATACCAAGGTACATTGTAGTTACATAACAAGGTACATTGTAGTTACATAACAAGGTACATTGTAGTTCCATATTAAAAACATATTATAGTAACATAACAAGGTATATTATAGTTACATAACAAGGTACATTGTAGTTTGAACCAAAGTGCCCGCCACGGCATTCGTGGGTTCGACCCCTGACGGAAGGGACTGCTAATTGTTTACTCTTAGATTATTGTAGAGACAACAATGTATTGATAAGGAACCGGAATAGTGCATCTCTTGTTGCCCTTATCTCATTGAAATTGTTATTGTGTTGATATGAAAAATACAAAACTAGTTGGTCATTATTAAAAATATCACCTGGAATGATGGAATGAGGAATGACAGTCTGCGGTTTGTACGGGGAGAGTGTTATCGTACTTGAGTCGAGCTGTGCTGTACTGGCTGTGGAGTGTTACACCGCTCTAGACCAGGCGGGGCGATACTTGGCGCTGATTGACATAGGAACAAACATTGTATATAATTGGGTAAAAACCTCGGATACGGATAAACTTGACTCCAGTCCCTCGGATAGGTACCAAGGGATTTGTCTGGCGATACTGTGTTGTAAGGTAAGGTGAGATTTAAGTGTGGTAGAGGTCTTTCTATGTAGGTCTAGTTATAATTCTCTGTAAAACTGCAGATAATATAAGTGTACCGCTTGTATCAACATCCCTACTGAGGATTCTTTATTTTAACGTTACTTTATAATTAGTTAGTGAAATACAACACCAAGTAACTAAAATACCATTCAGTTGAATGTTACCTTATAAGTCATATAGTGTCTTTCTATGTATACGATGTTCATTTCACCGGATTGGTGTCATATGCTTTAATTGCTAAATCCTGTCATTGGCAATCATTGAAACACGCCAAACACTGCGTGTCATAACAAGTTTCTACAATTCGTTTGTATAGGGTATTCGCATATCATACAACCTCACAATGTATAAAACAACAGAGAAGCATAGACTTGATAGTTTATGCATGCAGCCAAGATGTATTCCACAGAGCTTTGTGCAAAGAGGCCGTGATGTGAACACTTCTCAGGCATTCCTTGTCTGCTACTACTTCTATTGCAAGAATTCAAGATTTTTTCTGATAAATATTTAAAGAAAGATTCAAAGACTTGCATTCACAGACATAATCGAGAACCCCAAGGTTATAAAAAAGACGGAATACTGATATGCTACATTAACATGTGTTAAGAAGAGGACGTTACTACGGAACAATAGCTAGTCTCGTCAGGCATTTCTCGTTGTGTGCTGGCATCCAGTGTCTCATATCTGTTTAGTTTAACACGGCTAATTTGAACGTGCATTTCATGTTGGCATTTGTTTGCGTACAGCAATGTGCATTGATTTATCGTCAACTGCAGGGAGCACACCGCAGCATAAACGTCTACGTGTGGACTAGGATGTCCGGAAATTGAGCGAGGGTAAGGGTGATGTAGATATATTTCTAACAAACCTGACTACAAGGTCGAGAGGTACAGCTGGCTGGTATTAATGTTAACTAGGGTCCCTCACGTGTTTGACATTAACGACTGATTAGTGTGTACATTTATTACACCAACAACAAACCATACTGACACGTCTGGCCGTGGTCAATGTTTGTTGGACTCCTCCCACAGTAGTAACAAACACATGTGTGCTGGTTGGCGAGTGGGTGGTAATTTGTTGAACGTGCAACATTACGCTTGAACAGTAATACCTGCGTAATTGGTTCCATTCATCTGTGAGTGCAGCTTTCATCTCATAGGAAATTCGTAACACCTCTATACTGTTCCAGCCGATATAATGTCAATATGCTGAAATTTAAAAGTACAGTTCCTCAGTTCTCCTTTCGGAAGAATGTTTGAACACAGCAGGTTTTTTTGGAGAATTCCAGCGCACGTGTTATACACGTGTTCAAACGATTTTAGGGCTGATTACGATTTACAGATCAAAGCGAAAAATATTCGTATGCAGTAAAGCAGACCCGTTCGCTAGTGTTGATTAGATATCGGTATATACAGCGTGTGCCTCTTCCTAACCGTTACCAAGGAATTGTGTTGTTAACGTACAGCTTTACTGAAGAATAGCCGGGGTGATCTGCGTTATATTAGTACGTGTTTCTGTTTGGAGTTTGCGTTTATTTGGAGTAGTTTACGTTGAAATAACACTCGTTTCTGTTGGTGTTTACGTTAAAATAGCACGTGTTTCTCTTGGGAGCTTATGTTATAATAGTACGTGTTTCTCTTGGGAGCTTATGTTAAAATAGCACGTGTTTCTCTTGGGAGCTTATGTTATAATAGTACGCGTTTCTTTTGGGAGTTTTCATTGTAATAGTATGCGTTTCTCTTGGGATTTTACGTTGTAATAGTATTCGTTTCTCTTGGGATTTTACGTTGTATTAGCACTCGTTTTTAGCTCACCTGGCCCGAAGGGCCAAGTGAGCTTATGCCATGGTGCGGCGTCCGTCGTCCGTCCGTCGTCCGT
>JAUMHH010008259.1:0-11227 GCA_032359455.1 Chlamys rubida
GTTTGATTCGGGTAGGCGTATGTCCACTTCAGAAACATCCTGGTTATCTGAGTGACAACTGCCAGACTCCTTGCCTGGTGCTCTATGTTCGAGATCTCTGGTAGGGACAGGCCAAGCTCGATGAACAGTTGCTCACATTCGGACCCCTTGATCTTGTACGACAGACGACCAAGCTCTTGGGGCGTCGGCCTTCTGTCAAGACAGGTTGCCTCTGGTGCAATAAGACCCTATTATTAATTTGTTTTAAAGGTGTTTTTCGGAATGACATATACAATACCATTTATCATTAGCTATACAAGAATTGAAAATATCTTCTATGCATCATTAGTTGCCTAGTAAATTCGGTATGTAATTTTACAAAAGATCTGTGTTTGTATAACTAAGCGTTTAAATACATGAACATATACTTACCGTCACTGGATCCTAATCCATCTAAATGTACGGTAACCTGCAAGACAAAGGTATCAAACAGTCACTAGCATGCAACACTATTCCTGTTATTACTGCAGGCATAAGACATCAACGAATGTATTACGTTAACATTAAGGCGTCCACAAGCATATCACATATCTGCGTAACATAAAAGTTGAAAGTTTGATTTCTCTTTCAATTTATGATATAATGATGCTATGTCTTACATTTGCAGTCATAATATTTAGGAGGCCATCTTTCCTTCCAAATATTGTTGGGGATTTTGATATATTACTGGATGATTTCTACGTTTTCATGAGGTAATACTTCGCTACATAAAACAAGTTTTACCTTTGTTATGCCCCAAAACAACAGGTCCGATTTCTTCAGTCGGTGTTCTCCTCGACATTCCTCCCCTTTACATGACATGCCTCCCTCTGCGTGGATGACGCTGAATAGCTCTACAGGAGTGTCGTACGGACTCGGATGGAAGTTACAGTGCAGTTTGTATGTGTACTGCAAGTGTTGCTGGCTACTCATCTGCAGAGTCTCCTGTAAGATCCGCTCCAGAGTGGTTCTAACATGTTGCCCAGAGTTTGGAGGAAGTTTGGATTCTGAAGGACTGAACAATGTCACAGCAATCGTAGACCGCTCCCAGTGCATCGACACGATCATCCTGCAGAGATCGTTTACCTCGAAACAGCCAAATCCCCTGTAAAGACATGTCGTATGCTTTGTCGTTGGCGGGTTTCTCTCGAGTTTGTCTTCTACGTGTCTTTCTGATAGTGATGCTGCTCTGTAAGTCTTCATGATTGTGGCAAATACTCTGTGAAACAGCTCCTCTGGTACAAAGACATCACGGAATATGAGACATAAGGTTTTTGAGACAGCAAGATTCTTCAACTTGAGGTCATTGACGTCTTTGATAACATCATCGATGTTTTGTAGCTCCATAAGTTTACTGGGAATGAAATACGTCTCACTGAATCGTGCATTTGTTGTATTAGTCTCCGAAATCAATATCCGTACTATCAGTCCAAATTTTTCCATCAGAGCCAGGAGAATCGTCTTATGGGGCAAGAAAGCCTTACCTGTTTCTAGACTGAGGAGGTCATCTATCAGCTTCCGAGCCAACTCGCCTTTTGCCTTGTACAGCTCTAAGTCTCGAGACAGCACGATATCACCTTTTGGGAGAAACTGATCGTCGGTAATCAGGAGGCAGAAAAAATCGGCAAGCCACTGTGGGTCGATGATGATGTAATCAAATTCCCGAAAATATATCACAGACCTCGTGCAATGAAGGTACCTAGACAGAAGTAATACTAGGATTAAGCAACTTTTAGTACAGCAAAGAGGAAGGTTTATTTGTGTACGGTCTAGCGTCCTATTAACGGATCTGATGCACTGAAATACTATATCAAAGAATTCTACTCGGCCAGTTTTGTTTATGCTTTGCTTGTTATTTAAATTACATCAATATCAAATAACTGTAATAATAATAAAAGTACATTGAAATTTAAGTGAATGCGTCATTATATGGTAGTAATCGCTTGTTGTCACCCTGAAGAACTTAAATATTTATCTAATAACGAATCTCCAGGGATAGCATGAAATCTTGTGTGTTTGAGTCTTAATGCGAAACACAGAAATATGGCAATAGTGTGGTAATCTTAACCACTCAGTAGGTTATTTCCCTAGATTTAGTTCACAAGGGCGAGGCTGGACACCAATCGAGTACATGAATTCATGCCCAGCTATTGTATAAACTGTGGGGATCTCGAACATTTTCATGTTACATCCCATGGACTTAATCTATTTTTACAACTGTGTTCATTTTCAGTACCGGCATCGTTGCTGATACAAATGTATATGATCATCTATGGACAGTCATCAGAGCTTTTATGTCCAGTATTTATGAGCATGAAGACATATATTTTCAATTGTAATAAATTCCCCAAGAACAGTATTTGATACTAGAGTAACTTGGTCTGAAAGAGAGGATTTTCAAAAATGTAACCATTTTTCTAGTTTTTATCTATGCCCCTCTGGCCGCAGAGAATGGTTAAGTTGTTATATATTACACTATCTAAGGTTCTGTCCCATTATAATAATTCTCATCAAGTTTTAACTATTTCGGTTTTGAAATATCCTAAACACAACAGGCCCCTTGTCTTTAATGGTTACCTGAGTCGTGAGGAAATAATCATAAATTCAATACAAAGCAAGATCATACAGTAACTAAATCTTTGCTGACTCATTAAAACAAGAATGTTATCACTCGTGTTACCAAAATTACACAACTGACCAGTTTCAGTAAAGAGCAATATACAATGTTCATCAGATTTGTTTTCTCTATATAATTTTAGTGAAGGAAGCTCTCACGAAGCAAACGTACTAACAATGTGTCCGTCATAAAAAGAAACGAAACAAATCTGTGTTAATCAGTGAATAATGATCAATGCAAACGCACTATAAGCATTCAAAAGTATAATTTTTACAATATTTAAAAAATATTAAGTATTTTACTATGTAACACAAGTGTATATAATACTCACTCTAGGGCTAGAACGATCTCATCAACATCCGCCAGTGGGGCTATGGACGTTTCGTTCATTTTAATCACCTCCGCCAATGACAGTATCTTAGTCCCCCTTTCTCTAGCTTTTAGTAAATCCATCTCGAGCTTTAACCATCTGGTAGGAAGTTTTCTGCCCCATTGATCCTGGTGTTCGGCTAATTCTATGATAGTTCCTCGCAATTGTTTCAGGTTTGCATCATCATTGCGGGAAGGTGATGGCTGAAGTGGATTATGGACTTCTGTCCTGGGAACATGAAGCGATGACAGCTGGGCTGGTTCCGTACCTTGGCTATTATCGAGTGTACAGAACCTGACAAACTTGTGTGATGAAAGTTCGGGAAATTTGGAAATGCTTGACTGTATAGCTTGTACCTGTCCGTCATAGTCCTGGTATGATAATTAAAAGATAATTCTTTAAACATGACATGATGTTTAAACTGTTTCACTATTCATGAGTTACATGTATCAATGATATAAACTATGCCAGAATCCAATTTCGTCAAAGTCAAGTCAAAACTGTTTATCTGGGTGTCAAACATCACACTTACATTGGTACATGATATTAAAGCATGAAGTTGCATAGCACGGATCAATCATCATACTAAATATTGCTAAAGCAGTTATGTCATAAAATATGAAAAGGCAAAGCCTTAAAAGAGCGTAGCATTTGTTGATCTCTGATATTTACTAATTCAGAATGAGATTATACTGCTTTCAGAAGAAGATCAAATCAACTTTATTTAAAGTCGGCTACTCGAGGAATAACAATAAAACATAAGCTCTAATCAGACTTAAGACCGACAAAACAATTAGGGGATACCTAGGCAACTTCGGCCCATTTTTAGGTCACTAAAGCTCAAGTGACATTTTGCTATTCGTCTTCGTCCGTCGTCGTGCGTCGTCCGTTAACCATTTTACATTTTCAACTTAAGCTGGAATACTGTCGAAAGGATTTCATATATATTTCCTGGGAATATTACTGCCATCTCCCTGACCAAGTGTTGTTATTTCTCGGGTCGCTCAGAAATCCAATATGGCCGCCAATGCCGCAATTTTGAAAAAAAAACTATTTCAAACTTAATGTCAAGTTCTAATGGGCCGATTTAACTGAAACCTTGTAGAATGAACGACTCATGGTCCTGACAATGTGTTTTTTTTGGGGTCCATCAGAAAACGCCAATACCGCCATTTAAAAAAAATATTCTTGGTCAAGGTCACCGTTACTATTTATAGAAAATTGTCAAGCAGCGAGATACATTTTTTGTGGCAGAGGGCATTCATGTGTTACACACTTCTTAAACTTAGCAGTGATAATTGACTGATGGACCTCGTACTGGTGAAATATATTGTTTTTGTTTGACAAATAATGTACTGTTCTCCTTTGACATCATTATTTCAACAACAACAAAATATTGTAGGACTCAGGTGACCGTTAAGGCCCAAGGGCCTATTGTTATTACAGTCCGCTATGGGAAGTATGGCGGCACGTCTTTTTTGAACATTATTTAAATTTTCCTTTCGGAAAAAGCTTAATTATGACGTCATAAAGCATGCAACTTTGATATAACTGGGATTGTCGTTATATCGATATGTAGTCTCAATTAATATTCCATTTTGAATCACCGGATTTAATTTCACATTTTGTTACTGTCACAGAGGTTTGACAGGTAAGGATGCCAAATAAAATTAAAAAGTTTCTGTCTGTAACTAGTTATAAATCGACACGCGTTGTGAAAAATTAATGCGTTGCTGAAAAAGGGCGTTGAACTCGGGTTGGTTTTCTGGAAAATTATTGTTGTTTCGACAAAAATGCATTATCCATTGTTTCTTTTATGAGTAGTGATACATAAAGAAATCATGTAAAGACTATAACCAGACTTTCAAAGATGTTAATTATTTCGTTCATATTCTCAACAAATGGAAATCAAAGGCTGATGAATTTTTAACCATGAAAAAATAAATGTACACGTTGTTTTGTTTAATGCTGGCTCTTTTCGAACATATCTCACGGTAGAAATATTAACAGAACCTGGTTGATGACAAAAAGGATCTTCAGAAAATATCCGCAGTTTTACGTTTTGTACCTGTACATTAAAAAATGTCATGAAGCAGATAAATGCAACGGACATTAAGGCCGATGGAGTGTGACGTGTTTTTAACGTCATAGTAAGATAATCTCTGAACGAAGTTTCATTCCTGTTTGTATCATATTTTATGTAATGGACTTTTTCACTCAGAATGTATAATAGTTTTTATTTAAATAAAAAAGTAATGAAACATAAAGATTATTTTGACTATATGAAGATGTCCATGTATGTCTTTAAACACTGGACGTCTACTTCGGGACGAAAAAATTAAGGGCAATGTGTAGCAAGGGGAAGCAACTCTGTTTACGCACACCATTTAAGAGCTTCGCTCTTATTAATAAATTGACTCAGATCAACAGTCCAGAAAATGATCGGGACAACCCCTACGTAACAAGGTCTCAAAAAAATAACAAATAAGATAGTTATGATTACACATAAAATGACAGTTATTGTCTCGTGCTTTTTCCGCGACTATACATAGACGTTGAAATAAAGGAAAATATGTAATAAGACCACTGAAAAGTTGTATCACTCACCGTGGAGATTTTCCTTAATTCGTCAAGGAAGGTGCCGACAAATATCAGTGGAGGTTCATGTTCCTTCAGCTTCGGCGCATTCAATTCAACTGACGAAAATGTGCCAATCATTCGAATCCATTTCTTTAGTCTGTCTGGACTCAGAAACATTTAATGTTGATTTAAAATACGATTATCATTGGAAGAAAAATATTTATGAAATATTCTTTGTGTCATTTTCGTAGATTTTACCCATAATTCCTGCGTCACCACCACCACGTTAAAGTTCAAATATGTCAGTTTGTAAGTATGACAGTAATTTTTTTAATTTCGGTCTTAATTTATATGTCGAACTACGGACAGATGATGGATTACGGTTACCTTTGGAAGTCTGCTAATTTGACATTATTACTAATGTTTTTCTATGTCAGTATTATAACTACTACGAGGTAACCCACTGGTCGATTTAACTTTAACATTTTTTTTTAATTTTTCTAAACCACTTAGAATGAAACAAGAAAAATGTTGTAATGAATTTGTCAACCTTTTATTTTTCTTGTCGGACATTTGACGTTTATCCTTTTTCGACTTATTTTTCAACTCTACAACGTTTCTTATCGTCATACATTTCGTGGTTAGCTTGTTTGCTTGTGGCCACGACGTCATTTTGGTATCTTATTCTTTAACGTTGATTGTGTAATCACCGATTCTAATCATTGACAAAAAGTGCTCCTTTGGGCAATGGCTACAATAAGTTTAAATTTTAGAGTTCATTCTAATGTTCTATCGCGACAACAAGTCAAGTTGGGATGCTTTTATCATAAAATTACATTCATATCTGCATTTATAGTGTTTTTCTATATCTTTATCGATTGTCGCAATACACATATCATTCATTTTTTTCTCGGGTTTGTCTTTGGAAGCAATCGCATCACCATGCCATCTACGATGTTTAGTCTTGGTACATATCGCGCAGATTATTTTAAGTTTTGAATTTGTTAAACCAATTGAATTTTTACACATGGCATCGATCATGATTCACACGGTTTATGACCGGTTCTCAAATAATATTGTTACTTGAGACCCTTCATAAAACGTTTGCATTTGAAAAAAGTAAATGTCAGTTCTTTTCTTTTGGTTTAGACGTAACGCCGCTTAGTGTCGCTTTCACATTTGACTTGTTAAGCTAATCCGGAAATATAGATTCTGCTTTACTGAATTCGACTACTTTACAAAAATATTCGGTTTTAATCGAAATCAGATTTAATTCAGTAAATGCAAAATAAGCAACAGGTCCCAATTATTGAGGACCCAGTTTCGAATTCAAAACATTTTTTCTTAGATTTAAGAAGTTGACATTTAAGAATTGACTATCATCATTGTATGTATTTGTGTCAAATAACGAATATGTAAATTTCAATTTCATCTTAATAAAACAATTAATAATTGATAATGAAACTCCGCTATAAACCGTTATAATCTTCAAGTGGATAGCTTGCAGCACTTCAACGTTATTTTGAACAGTTAATAAATACAGAAGTCTTAATTCTTATATAGAGAAATGTATATCATCACTCCATATCAAAGAGAACATCAATTTTGATTTACCACTTGTAATTAATACTAACGTTGTTCTGTAAATATTTTTTACAATGTTTCTGATAAACGAACATAATTATATATATAAATAGAGGAAAAGGATAATATCAATGAACGTGATGAAGATAAACAAAACTTACCAGTTTCCAGTTTGTCTTTGAGAAAATCTGTCAGTCTGAAGACTAGCAGGTATACGCCATGTGACGAAATGAACACATTGTGCGAAGAATGAAACGACGAGTGTCCACCCATATCCCACAGAGATAGGAGAACCCCATCCATGTTGGCATGCTGTGACGCTTGTTTAACTGCAGCGCATTCCTCGGAATGTTTTGTGTACAGGTCAGACTTTTGTGATAACGTCATTGATAAATCTGTTGTGCCCTCTCGGAATCCTAATGTAGTGTACAATGGAATTTAAAAACAAGGCTTTCAAAATATCTCATTCGTTTTGATGCAATACATACAATTTATATTTAGATACAAAACATCTCGAGCGCAGGCTTACGCACAGGGAGATATTAATCAGGTTACATAGGACTAGTAGTAAGCGCCTGATAAGGCAGCTCCTGCAAAATTGTATTGATTAATATATATGTTAATTGTATTGATTGTATAAATCGTATATCTATGTTCTGTAAAGCTCTTTAGAGTGGCTTAGTCTTGCTAGATAGAACGTTAACGCTATATCAAATATTGTATAATTATTTTTTTATTATTTACTTTCCAGATGTAATGTAACATTTCCAATATGTGTATCAGTTACCTTTACATGCAAAAGATACTTCTATTCGTTGTTATTTTCCCACTATGTGATCTTGAGAATGGACATCTCTAAAAAAATTATAGTACAATTACTGATGTCCGTGTAATCAGAATCATGGATGAAAAACATCTCTGAAATGTACAGTGAAATACCTCTCTGCAAACCAGCTTTTTGGTTTGCTTGTGCTTTCTTCATCGTTGTGCCCAGACGGATTTCCAATATTTCGCTAGCTGATTTATCATCGTTTTGTATCCATTCCTTAGATTTCTCGTCCACGAAGAACCAATTGGGATGTAAAACAGCTCCCACAGTTGGTTCGCGAATGTTGAGGTCGACATCTTTCCTTTGTAGACGTTCACACGCCGTTGTTTTTCCTGCGCCCTCTCGGCCGGTAAAAACAACGCGTACATGTCGATAAATCTCCACGTCTCCTTTAAGCATCTCCAAGTATTTTTCAAAGTTTCTTGTTTCTGAAAGGACAACATCTTGAATAAAAAAGGTGCCATATCGTCAAACTATTTGTCGTGATGAAATTGCAAATCACATATAACGAACTGGAGACCAAACATACTCTTTACGGTTTAACGTTTCCTGAACCACATGTAGCACTAGCCATAATGATTCCTTTTAATCTACCAAATCATGTCCGTCACTAGTGACCTACGACAAAGCATGTCTGTCATTAGTGACCTAAGGCAAAGCATGTTCTTCACTAGTGACCTAAGACAAAACATGTTTGTCACCAGTGACCTTAAACAAAACATATCTGTCGCTAGTGACCTAAGACATAGAGAACAATTCAATCATTTAATCACGGAAGACATTAAGGTGGAAATCAGGTATCGATGACGACTGTAAAATGTTGACATATATAGCATTTCAGGTCGAATGCCTTGACTAAATAGCATTGTACACGAAAAACAAATGCACAGACATACCCTACTGTATGAAATGATTTCAAATTGATATTAACATTTGTACATTTAAAAATATTATGATTATAATTAACGTATTTCAGTTGATATTGGAGTATTGCGAAATAATCTGGATACTATAGGAATAGTTCTGGTTGATTAAGACAAATGTTCTCCGGTGATCCTCCGACAGTATTTACAGTCATTATCAACTAAGAGATAGGACATGTTTTCATTACTGATGTTGTTATATTGTAAGGAAAAAGGTAATGTTACAGATATCTTATTTTTTCTACTTCTAATATTTCAATACTAAAATCATTTGTAGATAGAAATTAAAATAAAAACCCAATTGTAATATTCGTTTCTCTAATTTGCGTTTTTATGCGTTTATGGTTGAAAGAAGAAACTAACTTATCAATTAATCTTATTACAATGGCAGATAAACTGTATAATAATTCCAAGGTATATATTTTCGACATATCAACCTAATATTGATGTTTTACGAATAAATCCGAATTTAATTAACATCGCTGCCCGAAATTATTTTTAATAAACAACGCTGTAATACAGATTATCGTATTTATCGATCACGTTTGAAATATAACATTAAATTTCATATGAAAAGAGAACTAAGAAATCAATTTAATCCTTTAACAGCATGCAATGACTGTCCGTTGAGAGGTTTGGAATATTTTATACTGTCAGTTACTATTTTGATATATCCTTAGAAGATTCATGTGACTTATGTGTTAATTTCTTAATCTGTCTTAAATACACATGCAATACATTTCACGACTTACATCATAGACGACAAAGGGTTTGTTTAATAAATGTATTGTTCGTAAGTTGTATGAATGAAATAGGAACTAAATAATCAGTTGATATTTATATCTTATTTTCTTATTAAACCCTAGACCTAGATGTTTTGTAATCGTAGATCAATCATTGCGTTACAGCCAACTAAAAAGATTACGCAAAAAATAATCGTCATCATTTCGAAAACCATTTTCCCCATCAAACGACCTAGAGTATTTGTAATCTTCGATCTTTATTTGATTTTGTTTGTCTACTGACAATTATTTACATAATGTCAAAATATGTATTGTTTCCCACATGCCATACCGCCAAATATTTTTTATTAAAGAGGACACTTTTTGTTAAAATCTATTAATATGACAATCTTAATGACAAATATCGAAACTCTATTTTTGATGGAATGTTAAAGGATACTATTTTGTTAAAAAAAGGATTGTATAGCATGCAATAACTATGTATATTTAGAAGATTTATGACATCAACAAGCTGTGTTTATTACTTCAAATAAGTTTCGGCATCAATTGAAACAAATAGTTTTTAAATTGCGTAAAACTTGTTTGAATGTTACTCTAACAGAAGAAAAACAACTCATGTTTTATCATGTTTGTCGTAATGACATCTGTCCAAATGCTATTCTAGGTGAATTTGTAATGTCTATCGAGAGGTTAAAACTGTGTGTGTTTAGCATGCAAAAACTTGTATACTTAAGAGATATATGACACCAACTTTACGTGTATGATGCTTGAAACAAGCTTTTAATATGAATAAAAAATAGTAGTGTATATGTGACGGAATCAGTGATTGTTGATTAAAACAAAACTAATACTTACCCCCTGTTGTTAGATCCAGCCAGACCAAGGCAGGAGTAAACAGGAAATAGATAGAAATTAACATCATCAGGAATTCAGTTTAGGTATTATGTCGCATGAATACTTACTGGATAAAGCACATTTGTTATTCAACAAGACATATATATTATATTTCAATCTGATTTTCTTAATTTCATATGTCAAATCCATATGTAGGTGAATTTGTATTGTTTATCGTGATGTTAAAATTATTTTTGTCAAATATGCAATAACTTGTATATCAAGAAGAAATATGACCTTAACATAACGATATGGTATTTGAAATGAGATTCTCATATTAATTAAGCAAGGAGTGTACAGATGGCGAACGCACTGATTGATGATTAAAACAAAACTAATACGTACCAACTGTTGTTAGATCCAGCCAGACCAAGGCAGGAGTAAACAAGAAATAGATAGAAATTAACATCATCAGGAATTCAATTTAGGTATTATCCGTCGCATGAATACTTACTGGATAAAGCACATTTGTTATTCAACAAGACATATATATTATATTATAAACTGAGAAGAATATGCCAAAATTGTCGTCATCATTTTAATCCTTAAGGAAATAATGTTACACATGGATGTCATAATGACGATATCGATCTTTTTTCAATGAATGAACATTCTTATATTATGTAAACAAAAGAATACTTATTGGATAAAGCACATTTGTTATTCAAC
>JAUMHH010008270.1:0-11227 GCA_032359455.1 Chlamys rubida
TGATTGTTACGTCATTGGTTTGTGTGAGAAAATTACGTCGTTTTCTCAAAAATTGATGACGTTACTCTCTCAAACCAGTGACGTTACAATCAATACCTGCTCACAAGAGAAGATAACTCTGCAATATGCAAAGACGGAATTGTATAACAGGGTAGGATATCGTTTAACCGTTCTGAAGAATGGAATGACTTTATACCGAAATATACAATGGAATCCCGCTAAACCGCAATATAGGTGGAATCTAGTTTTACCGTTATACAGAGTACATGTATTACCTCGTTTTACCGAATTCAAATCTTGTCTTTCCTTTATTTAGAGTAGTATCTCTTTAAACTGTAATATCGAGTAGATTCTCGTTATAACGTAGACGGGTAACCTCTTTATACCGTAACATAGTTAAACAGAGCAGAACCTCGTTACTCCCGTTATATGGAGAATAATCACCTTTAACCATAGTATACAGATACTTTAATTATACCGTGATGTAGATTATATTGAAAATAATTAAATTAAAAATAAACCAGAAAACCAGACGTGTCCCGGAATTAAAAATTGTCAATATCAAAACATTTAATTTTAATATATGACCTTATGTATCAATTCAGCTAGTAAAATTTGATACATCTGTATCTACGAGTGTTGTTACTTGTGAACATTAGCTGTTTACTCTGACGCTAATTATACAGTAGGACCTTGTTATTCCGGTCTGGAAATCTGGTGTTCAGAATGTTTATATAGAAATTGGTTGCCAATTAAAAAAGTTTCAATTTTTGGAAAATATAAGCATTTTAAAGTTAAATTCAAACATAAGAGAGAATGTTTACTATCTAAACCTTTAAATCTGTGTCTCACTATCAACGATGAGCGTTCGTTTTGTTTAAAAGGCGGTCGTCATGACAACCACTTAGCAATACCTGATTTTTATAAGGGTTAAGTACGTACGCCAGGCCGTAAAGAAAATTCAAATGTGCAAAGCCCGTTCCTTTTTAAACTTGGTGCGCATGGCTACAACACAAGACAGAAGTGCATTTGGTTTGATATTGAGAGACAGGAAATGTCTGGAGGTAGAATTGGACAAAAATGGTAAATAAGCGAGCTGATGTCCGTACGATGATTCCAGGGACAGATCCATCATGTCCCTCCGTCATGTCTCGCGGTCCGCCCTATTATTTCAGACAGAGTGCGGCAAAAGCAGGGGCTAAATCATCAGCAAAAATAGCAGGCGTTATTCAGACAACCGTCAATTCACCCATCACAGACCCCGGTAACGCCGCATCCATGATGATATATTTCTGGCACCGAAAATTGAAGAATTGTCATGAGCCAAAATTATCTGGTACTAACTCTATTCATTCGTATAATAACGATATTTTGTTCTTATGATAAAATGGCCGACTAGAGTTTGTCTATAATTTTCTCAGAAAATAATTCTATTCATTACAACTCGCAAGCGACCATTTAGGCAGTCTCCGGTAGATTCTCCATTTTCGTGTCATGAAGCCAAACGTGGGGCATTCATCACTCCCGCGTGTGTGTTATTCCGGTTTTATGAGGGACGTTATCCATCAAACTTACGTCTAGGTTGCTCCTCCACTGTAATTGTCATTTTCATTTCTATTTCGTATTTTGAAACCTACCATATTTATCTTTCTACTTTTTATTCCGTATTTTTCGAACTTTTTTCCATTTCTTATTTTTAACCTACCATATATTGAAACCTACCAAATGTTTTTCTTCTAATTTTTATTCCGTATTTTCGAACTTTTCCAATTTCTTATTTTAAACCTACCATATATATCTTTCTCTTTCTATGTCGTATTAATAAACCTATCATATGTAGCGTTATAAAACATGTATACTTTTCTGCGTCGTAATTTCGAAACTGACATATTTACATCGTTCTATTTCGTATTTTCAAAACCTTCCATGTCTATCCTCCTAAACAATATATTTACATATGTTTTCATCGTAATTTTGAAATTACCATATGTATCTTTATATTTCCTAGTTTCATACTTGCAATATGTGTCTTTCTATTTCGTATTTTCAAACTACCATATACATGTACAGTTAGTAGTTAAACCTTGTATAAACCGGACCCTGTCCATTCCTAAAACCGGCGTTGTTTCACAAAAGTTGGCATAGTAATCAACAACCTGTTAATTCCGATCATGACATTTCTCTCGGCAAGCTACAATCTAAAGCAAACACATTCTAAACAAATTAGCGCTATCCAATATCGGGTCGTCCTTCATTTGTATTATACTGTATATTTTGTTAATAATCAAACGTTGCAATTGATTCATTTCTCTGTTGTTTATATTGACACACTTGTATACAGATCGTATGCAAAAAACTCAATTTTTGTATTTTCAAAAATTGACATGCCTACCCTGTATAAACCGGACACCTGTGAAACCGGACAAATATTTTGGTCCCGGTGACATCCGGTTTAGACAGGTTATACCGTATATCTTTTTTTTCTTAATCTTACTATATTTCTCTTTCTCTTTTGAATTTCAGATCTGCTATATTTACAGAATTTTATAAAAAAAAATCGAAAAAGAAAAAGTTAAAACTGGTAGAAATGTTTTCATTGTGTGGAACAAATATTAAACACAAAGAGAATCAAAATCTTAATTGCAACAAATTCAAAAAGCATATAAGCATGGTGTTGATGACTTTAGACCAACACTCTTATTCATATTTTTATATCTTACACTCTATATAAGACCGACAATAATGCATTTTTCAGGTTGTTTTTTGTTTTGTTTTTTGTATTTTGTAAACACACAGAATCCAGGTTTCAAAGTACATAACATATAATGACTGTGCCACATTGACACTGAGACTCAGTACACTGTACGTTTCTGATGTTTTCATTAATTAATATAGTCATATCGTGATTTATAATTCATGAGATATCGATCCATAAGGAAAATGTAAATTTAGAAATTTAATAGTTATCATCTTGTACGAATTAACAATTTCTTTTGGTACGATATTCTCCCAGGGCCCTTCTCTAGTGATTTCATACCGAACTCAATACCATATAGATTTTTAGAGCTTTTGAAAAGATTCTTGTAAAACAATCAATAAGTGTTTCTATGTGACGTTTCGATTAACTAGTACGGGATGTACTCTGTCACCTTCATCAGACAAATGACCAGTGAAGCGTATGCACACATAGGTGTAACATGTGTACGAGTTGTCCTCAAATGGATGCCGATTCGGCTACGCTGTGCGCAAAAACTGTGCACTTCCGGAATGGGCCCTAAACCGGGTTCAACAACAGTGTCAAAGTAAGGGGAAGAACAAGAAAAGGCAAATCAAGAATAAGAACAAAGCCAAAGGTCAAGCGGTCATCCCGTATATATAAGGTATATCGTATATTGGAGAGACTGGAAGGTGAACACCGGAAAGATACGGAAACCCAAAGAAGGAAAGGAATTCACCCGATCCGAAAGGAAGCAGTCGGAGTCCCAGATAAATAAATCGGCAATCGAAAACCATGCCACACAGAAAAATCATGTGATTGACTGGGATAACTCCAAAGTATTGGACAGAGAGAGCAATCTGTTGAAGCGGCAGATAACGGAAGCCATTTGGATACACCGCAGTGGGCCATTTCTAAATCGAGATGAGGGGTCATATAGACTCTCGCACATCTATGACCAAGTATTGAACAAAGCGTAGCTGAATCGAGTCATTTCGGTACATATATAACATATGCTTTCAGCGTGGCCGAATCGACATCGATTTGTGGACAACTCGTACACATTTTACACCTTTGTGTACATACCACTGGTCATTTGTCTGATGAAGGTGACGGAGTATATACCGTACAAGTCATCGAAACGTCACACTTCTTGGTTGTGTTACATTTTGTACAAGAATCGTTTCATTATCCATACTTACCATTCTGAAGAAAATGTTTAGATTTGTTTAGCTGTTTTTGACAACAATGGTTTCGAATGTTAGATTGCTTATGTATGAAATTAATGCGTTTTGTGATTTATAATTTTATAAATATAATAAAATCTACATTTTCCCCAAAATTCGAAATGTATGGTTTCAAAAGCTTTAAGGGTGTTGTATTGGTTTCTAAATTTCCAACTTTTCTCTTGGATTAAGAATATACAATTATGAAGAAACCCACTGGTGGACTTTCTCTATTCTACATTCCTCGGGATGAAAGAGTCTCAGTTTCTCCCACCTCATTAGTATGAACGATACACGTATGTTATCCCGTGTAAAATCAGTCACTTGGAGATTACTTAATTTCTATCTTAATAAACCTTTCACGAGAAGAGTGACACGACATCGTGGTGTACAAGCAGAGGATTAAACCTCAAAGTCGTTAAATCATTCAGTTAATAGTCTCAATACATATGTATTACAACTTTAACATCATTTGTTGGCAAAGTATGTTCATAAACTGACTCTTACATACGTAAATATTGAAGATTGAGAATCCCATCTATGTATAAATCTCTTATGTATGGATTTCTTACAAGAACAAATTCGATGACATCTACTACAATTTTCTAAACCATGACAAGGCATTGCATGAATACAACTGATCTGAGTATACAGTTTCAGTATCGTGTCGGCTAACGTTATGAAATGTGACGTCATTTAAATTCGATGTTTGACGCCATCAAATTGTTCTTTTGATCACCGGAAGAATACCTACAGCGGAAACACATCAGCCGACATCGCCTTTCACGAAAAAATATCTTGAGTATCTCAAACTATATCTACTCTTTCCAATTACGTTCAGCATACCAATTTATTTCTTGTTGTATTTTCAATGTCGATTTCGAACTTTACGAAAACCACGGAGAACAGATGGGTTCGGATACACGGGTTTATTAAACTTAACATTTTTTTAGCGAATAATTGTCTGAACGTAAAAAAAAAATGAAAACCTAAATCAACATAGAAATACACTTAATTGCACAGCTGAAAAGCATGGTTGTTCTTGAGGGTGCAGTTGTGTTATGGAATACTTCAAAATGTCAGTCGTTTTCAGAAAGAAATGTAAAACAATAAAACGAATCAAGCTGTTAACTGCACATTGGCACTGTAAGCCCGAGAAAGGCTGTGTTAGTGTACTGGGGAAGTAGACACAGATGCACGGGTAGTGTGTACTCTCGTTAAGGTACAGCGCACATTTCATGCAAACAAAAGTTCTTCCAAAGGTAGTGAAAACGTCATTGCTAATCGAACGCGGACACTTCATATTAACAACTTTTAGCACTTTTACGCCAACACGCTGCTTTCGAGCACATGCATTGGTCAAATCCACTAAAATGCACGTCAGGCATATGGAAATAGCTGTTCAGTTTTTTACCAAAGGAGGATACGATCATCGTCGTTTGTATTCGTTTGGGAGTTTTGCTTTCGCACTTGCGTTCAACAATGGTGTCGTGAAGCATTCGATACAGTAGTTATTGTTTCTGAGTTACGGTATCTCTGCGACTTTAAATGAATTATAGGCAATGAAAAATATCGGTCATGTAGGTCTGTAATCTAATCTCACTTGGGGTTCTAAGCAGAAATAAAATTGAGAAAAACGGGGAAAATAATAATAAAAAAGTGATCGACGCTAATACGTACATGTAAAGGTGTGCTTCTGTGTGGTGGTAGGCTGGTACTATGGGCGGGAGATGGGAGGGGTCAGGGTGCTCCAATGCTATTTTTCGGCTGCCTGCGGAGGTCACTGGAACTACGACCGCCAATCAGAATTACCCTGTCATCATAGGTTCTGGCAGTTTTAAACGCATTATAGGATAAAAATTGGATACCATTTTTTTTTTATATATATTACATATTTTTTATTGTAGAATTTCGGCAAAAAAAATTAACTTCCGGCTGATCATGCGTTAAATGGCTGAAAGGTTATAGACGTCATATAGAATCTCCGGGTTTGGAGACAGTCGTTAAGCAGCACAAGATGGCCGAAAAGAAGTTTTAAAAAATCTACCGTCGGTTGAGCCTGTGCAATGGGATTTACAAGGCTAAGAGATGTTGTGATAGAGAAATTTCTCTACTAGCTCTGAAACAGTTGCCTAGCAACGCTAGACGGTAGAAATCATTTCAATACCAGTTGAGCATGCGTAATATGATTTTTTTAAATGTTAACGCCTCTATGTTCATGTTTCTGCCATGGGAAATTTAATATAAATATCAAATAATTTTCTTTTTCTGAATAGATCATGCATTCGAGATCGTGCATTTTGGTGATTTCTTCAAAATCTAAAGTTACAATAATCTCTTCAAAAAGAGATTAGTGTGCTGTTTGTGATATCTACAAGACTAACAGATAGCAGAAGTGTGCTGTAGGACTGGTTTGTGTGGCGAATCGTGGCTGGAATTATCATCATAGGATAGCAAGTTTTTATGATATGAAAATTAAGACTCCTACAAAAAGAGATAAAATAGGTTGAACGTGGTTTTTCCCCAAAGAACTTAAGGCTAAATTTTCTGTTGTAATAATACTCTTTAATAATTAACATTTAATAGTCGGTACACTTGAGAACGGCGAACAGTTAGGTAGGGTTTGTTGTCTGGCGGATAAAATCTATATGTACGATATCAGGATTTGTATCACTCCCCAACATTTGTACTTGCCATACTTGCACCACTTTGATTTGTGTACTTAGTTATTTCACTTCGAAACAACAAACAAGAGGCACACGGGCTTTAGTGGTAATATGCATACACGGAGTAGAAACACATGTCATAGAGGCCACGTTAAATGAGACAGATAAACGTCCTGTCCTGTCTACCGTATGCTGAGTCCTGGGTCCCAAGGATGCCTTGTGATATAACTGAATCCCGCCGATAGAATTTGAGAAGTTTAAAATGAAAAATATTTGATAGAAAACTAATTATTGTGCCACATTTTGCCATGTTGAATTTCAAAATTCAATTAAAAAATATCAATAGCATTCTGTGATCGATTGTTCTTGGTCATTCTACCAAGTTTCCACTAAAATTGGACATACAGAATATGGAGGCCATCCTGGATTTCGGATTTGAATTTAAAAAGACCTTGGTTAGCATCATGTCAGGGTCATTCCTGACAGTATTGAAATAAATCCTAAAAGAGGAAATTGACAAGTTAAAAAGCTCAAAGATTAGTCAGCCATCTTGGATTTCGCACTAAGATTCAGGTAAATCCGTATTGTCGAATTTGAGATGGTGTGAAAAACAGCTTGATAAAAAAGAAAAATTGCAGAATATCTGTCGATGACTGTTAATGTACATTGGCCTTTATGAAACAAAGAAATTTCGAGATAAGTTTACATAGACACAATACGGAAAACTTGTGCGTGTGTATTCATCAGACTTGGTCACTCAATGTGTCCGTACGTCCTGGTCAATTTTAGTGTGGACGTGGCTCCGATTCGCACCACTGGTCACTTGTATGCACGTAGCGAGGCACTGGGCAGTATAGACGTGACCGTCTTGTAGATTCAACACCCTCCTACACGAGCGCTGTCATCCCCTTCTCGCCTCAGCTACAGAAGACAATGCTGGCGAGGCGACACCACGGCATTGTCATACAGCATCATCAGGCTACTTCTAGCCACGAGGAGTGTTACTAAACGGTCACATACTCGTATAATTTCATTTTTGCTGGAAATATAAATCATGGTAGTAGCCATGCAGACGAAACTCCATTACCAGCCCTGGGTGATGAGATGATTGATGTTCAGTGACACCAAGTCATCTAAGAATTGCAGTAATTCAATCAAAGAAAAAATTGACAATTTTCCTGGGGCAATCGTCGCGTCAATTACATCGATATTATTTGATAAGCTCGAGCGGTGTGAAACCTATATCATCATTCGTCAGGCGACGACACGTAATTGAATATACTGTATGATATTAGTTGGTATTAGCTCAATATCGATATAATAGATATTTATTGACGGGGCTAATAACTAAGATACGACCCCAGTTTTTATTACAGACGATGGGAAGAGCTGGCTGAGTTATTGTTTACAGCGATTTCAATCTCTGGACTATTATAGGTTTTCCGGCTAGAGTTGGGGTTTTGATTCGGAAATTAACGAAATGAATCCCGTCCGTATCCACAATACTATGGATATAACCTGATCCGAAATGTGATGAAGCCGCATATTTGGCCAGATATATATATACAGGGAACTGCGACAGTTATTACAGAAGTTGATCGGCTAATATAATGGAGATGATTGCCGGCAAAAGGAGTCATGCAGCTGTCTATAAACACTCCGACCATGTACGGCTTTTAAATAATCAAGGATTGTTGGCCCGGAGGACTGATTCCCTGACGACGTATTTGCACAGTTGACCTATTGCCTGAGCTAACGTAGAGAGACAGCGCCATAACGACGCTGTGCAAACAGGACAAGCGGTCTCATTTGTTATTATAGAAAATATGCGATAACTTATATGGAAGCAATGGACAGTTCTACGGTAGCTTCACGCACGATCAGATTGTGTCCAAATCTGACGGATTATAACATTTCATAATGTTTACTTTAGCGCTATTTTTTCATTTCCTATGTTAGCACTAGAGAGATTTGGTGAAGCAGTATATAGTTCAGGCAGGCCAATATGTCGGCTTCTCATCGTAAAAACAGGATGCATTTCGACTTATAAGAGTAAAGGCCTGACAGCTGTAAGAAGTGCCGGATGATTTTTTTGTATTGTTTCACGGCCATCGACAAATTAAGTCATTAACTCACCGTTGTCGACGTCATACCATTAGTCTACGACTACTATTTAGGGCCATATCGGATCAAAGATGGACCTAAGACACACACATAGAACTGCACCTTTAAAATTTGGCACGCCAAAACTAATGACACTGCACCATACTGCTGTTACAAACAGAACGACCAGACATGATCACTGTGACAGTATGTTTGACCTCGGAAGATCCGCGAGACAGAGACTGGTTCAATGTGTGGTGCAGAATACTACACGAACCCCTGTTATGTATTTATTACTTCACTGACAAGAGACATCCGTTCTCCTTCATAATGTGTACATACCGCACACTGAAATATGTATATAAATTTTCGACAAGAATAAAGACAGAAAACCAGCGTCAACACACAAGGGCACAGCACAATATATCAAAGCAATTCAAATTTACGATACATATGATAGCACACAATGACAAGTATACCACGTCAACACACAAAGTGTGCCATGGCAACAACACACAATGACAAGTATACCACGTCAACACACAAATTGTGCCATAGCAACAACACACCAGGACTAAATATACCAAAGGAAGACACAAGAACAATATGTACCAATGCGTCTAACAAGACAAAACTGAGATAACAGTTCTAACTAGCAAAACCCAGAGGTGAACCCAGACGATCCGGAAGAGGAAACAGCCATTGTACCACACTTGGCAGAGTAATATCTTGACAAAACGAGGATTGTCGGTCACCATCAATCGAAGTGACTGAACATTTTTGATCATGACAATGAAACCCCATAATATCTGGTCTTATAAGCCCCTTCCGCAGAAAATCGAGAGAACAATATGACATTCTCTCCACAAAGTCCCGATACTTGATTTTGGAGTAACACATTGTCTATGTCGTAAGCTGGTCTAACTAGGGATACTAATTGTCAAACCCCCGCTATATCACTTATTCTAAGTACTTTATCAGCCGTGTACTGTGCGGAACATGAAAGAACAGTTTTGATCTCCATTACCCTGACTAAAAGTCTCTTTATAAAGATTACCTGTACTATAGGGTTAGCAATCGGTTTGAATACGAGTACAGTACTTGAAAGTACTGATGCAAAGTGATGTATGCTGGTTCTTTAAAATTAAATCGCCTGAAAACGACTTTGAAATTTGACTTAATTACTTTGGATTTACGGGGGATAAGTTTACCTATTCAATACCATGGCATTGTCCCATACGGAACTCGTGTTTGACAAATGTCCAATTCCGACATATAACAATGTCGTTGCGTGTCCACATGAGCTGATCACTTGGATACCAGACTGGTTCACTTAAACAAGAATATGCTCTTCTAATATACTGTAAACCACTTCATTTTTGCGAGAGAATATTTTCTTTTCGAGTGCAAATTAAATCTTGTGTGGATATTGATTACACCGAAAATAACTAGCAACAAAGAGTACCGCAGGGCGGAACAATATGCATCCGTCCCCTGCTAACCTTACATGAAAACACTGCACAAGCTAGATTTGTCAATATTTCAGTTATTTCTCTTCCTTGAACCGTCATAGACATTCACCTAACTACTCTTCTATTGCGTATAGAGCGTTTGCTATGTCTCTACGTATAATTCAATTGTATTTCATTGATATACAACCAATTAGCAGCACACTGTTTCGATAGCTAGTTACGTCGTCTTGTGAAATTGGTCACAAGTATTGGTTTCTATTGCATACTTCAGTTACTACTCTCAATGTCACAATGAGTTGTTAAATGTATGTGAATATAATTATATATCTATTTCATAATCCCTAAATTAACAACTTTAAGAAAAAGACAACAACAAAATAACCAGAAGTCACAAAATAATCAATATTTTTATTTTAACTATAACAGAAGTATAAAGTTTATTGTGATATATATAAAGCAAAACAATTCCTCATTAAAATATTTTAAAAAGGAACAATCAATAATTAATCATATCATTCATAACATCAAGCACTGTAGTTTCTTCGCCTTCTTACAGAGCGATGGAGCAGTCTAAAGAGCGAGAGGGGCAAGTTTACAAAGTTTTCAAATGGGTAGGGGGAGGAGTTGGGGGAAGCCTATCTATCAGTGAAAGGGGCAAGTCTACCAGACGGAAGGTCAAAGAGACCGGTCTATAAAGTGCCAGGGCCATACCACTTACAAGAATGACCAATTTATAAAGTCAGTGGAAGGAGCTAGCCTACACATACGAATTGACCTATCTATAAAGTGGGAGGGGCCAGTCAACAAAGAGGAAATGGAAGAACCCATCTATAAAGTGGGAGTGGCCAGTCTACAGGAGGGAGGGGTCAGTCTATATCTGGGAGTGACCAGTCTACAAGGAGGAGTGACCAGCATATAAAGTGGGAGGGGCCCGTCTACAAGGAGGAAGTGATCAGTCTATAAAGTTGGAGGGGGTAGTCTACAAGGAGGAAGTGATCAGCCTATAAAGTGGGAGGGGCCCGTCTACAAGGAGGAAGTGATCAG
>JAUMHH010008281.1:0-11225 GCA_032359455.1 Chlamys rubida
AACTTTGCAGCAATTTGCAAGAATATGTACCTAGCCAAATTCGTAATACTAAATACAAGACTTCGCAGCAATTTGCAGCAAATTGGTACTTTTCGTATTATATGCCAAACCATACATAAATATTTCAGTTTTAATTACAATTACAGTCAAACCTGCTTATAGTGACCATTATCATGACCACAGAAAGAGACCTAATTTGCTAAAAGACTGATGAAAAAAATGTATCCAAAGGTATCCAATTAAAAGTGTTTCATTTAAGAAATGTGTCCGTCATAAGCAAATGATTAGAAAATAATGAAACAAGATTCTCAAGTCAGTTTGAAGATATGGTTTAAAATCGACTTTTTATGATTGGTGAAATATATGAGGTAGTAGTATGTTTATCATAAACAGTTTATCGCACTATGTTCTCAGGATTTGTCCAGAGAAATTTTTTTGAACGGTCGCACGTTGATAAAAACACACGGTGGCCTCTTGATTTGAACCGCGTGCTAGCGGTGCAGATATTGTTCTCACGACAAACTGTGAAAACGCAGTGTGATAATCTATAAATCTTACTTGGAACACGTGTATGTTTCAAACGCAGTGGTAGGAGATAAAACAGCCAATAACGATATGTAAACGACATACTAGTATCCACCTTCATATATATAATATATATATATATAGACGACATTTCAATTTTGTGTTCATCAACGGCCGGTTATTAGTACATTAACACATACACATATATATATAAATAATAAGATTGTGATTACTTTAGTGTATCAACAGGTATCCCAGGGATGGCTGTTGTTGTAGGGGTGAAGATCCCTCCAGCTCCGATGCTTGTCGTTTCGTCATAGAACCTGTCAGCCACGACCTTAACCTTTACCCCTGGCAGGACCCTCTGGATATTGACCGCTGTAGAGAGGCCTACCACTCCGGCACCAATCACTATGATGTTCACCATTATCCACGAACCAAGGAGTGTCGTAGGACTCGTAGGATACGTCGTTTAAATGTCATGTTATTAATATCAGTATAAATCAGCGTAATGTGTAGCATCTGCTGTCGGCTATCAGCGCGTGACGTTGCATTCGGAATACATGTGTATGCACTGTACAGGATAGTATGTAACTTTAACATATTTATGCATATTAAAGAAGCAATCTTAGCTACCAGAAAATTGCCTATATTCAGTTACACATGACATTTCCTATTCTATTGCAGTCACCCTTACAAAACAGATAAATCTTGAAAAGGCGTGATTTTGTATTGTATTTTATTTGATATTGATATAATTGATATTTGTTCGAGGAGATATAACGCTCCTGAATTTCATAAATTTGATATCATATGTTTTCATACTATCTCATATGATTAGCTATCTTTGGATGTTTTGATGACATCTGGGCCGCTACAAAAAAAACAAATAAAATAAACCAGCTCTTTTGAAATGGATTCTCCAAAGTATCGAGATAATTAGATTCGGAAATTTTACAAGAATTCTTATAAACAACATTATAACACTGGCTCAACTTGTTGCTCGAACAAGTTATTATCCAAACTCCTCACTACTTTTATTAGTACCATTGAATATTATTATAGTGTGTACTGCTGAAGTGGAATTATTGGAATGTTAATTTTAAAGGACAGATTGATTAGGCACGGAAATATTACGTTTGTTTGTATTTTAAATGTCCAATATGCCAGACTTAACATATAAACTTGATATTAGTATACGGATGCGTAGTCATCTCACACAGATATGTTCACACTGGTTTCGCGAATTTGCGGGACGAATTAAACAATGATGTGACATAAAGTATACACTACAGTTATGACTTTGTACTTCTCAATTCAATGTGTAGAAGAACAATAGTTTGACAGTCATTTAATAACAGGATTCAACGCACCTCCCCTTCTGTTTCAACAGTACTTTAAACCAATTTGGATTTCTACATTTTTGGCCTCTAACATTACCGATGAGTCCTCGAAGGACGAAACCGATGCATAGCGCAGTGTATTCATTTCGGCAACCTGTATCTAATACCAGGTTTTATATGCGCCATCACATCTGTGTTTTACGTTCATCTTTCAAGATACACGATGGTAGGCTCCGTTGGTGGTAACCCGGATGGCCACAATTATTTCTTTTGAGTAGTAGTATGGTTCATAATATACACACTTTACCTATTGTCAATTTGAAATCAACCAATTTTCATTTCATTACTGAAATCCAGGTGTAATTGAAGGGTTCTACGCACCTCTCCTTTTTTTCATCAGTAGTTATGACCCATTTCGAACTGTACCATTTTTACCCCAAGCATTACCGATGAGTCCCGGAAGAACAGCTGTATGATGCAGTGTATTCATTGTTATAAGTGTGTCTTGTCTTGCATTCATATTTAATCTGACGGTGACCTATACAAATATACATGTTTAAGTTCTAATGCTTTGGAAAAGTCTTAATTTAATCTTGCTACAACAGCAAGTTTATATGTCACTCGGCAAACTTTTACTTAACCATATTCATATACCTCATTCATTGATGATGGTTGACATTGTGATTTTAGATGGTCTGTTTTAATGGTAAAAATGTAACTGTTTGATAAATTACGTTTAAAGTGAATGTTTATAAAACGTTGACTTAAACGCCTCTTTTTCAATTGAAAATAATTTAAAGTCAGTGGTTATTACAGAGACCGTCCACTGTGTAATGATGCTTACCGAGTTAAAACGGCATTAAATTGCAACGAACATAACAACATTACAGAAGCGTAGTTAGTGTGTAGTACTCCGTCTTTGTTTTATAGGGACTTAATTAATCATAACAAACATAACCTTACAAATACGGAGTTAATGTCTTGTACTCCGTTTTTTAAGGTGACTTAATCACAACAAACGTTACAACATGACGGTATCGACCTTAGTGTCCAGTTCTCCGTATATGTTGCGAGTGTCTAAGATACTAAGTGAATGATGTTTTACATGAAAAACAATAAACAACAATGCCATCGTTGGACTATTTTAATAAAACAAAGCATAAAATTAATACGAAAAGAAACATATAATAAAAACCAGATCTTTAAAACTATAATTATTTGGTTGATAGTTTCTAACAGATTTATGCATACATATTTATTAAAAATATATTCAATTTCTTGTGAAAGATAAATTGACTGTTTCCAGCAAGCAGTCAGTTCGTCAGGGATGACATGTATTGATAAGAACGGTTGAATACGCTTTCGGGGAACAGACATAAGCAAAGTGATATGAGCATCAAGATACAATTACCGTTAAGGTAAAGAGTATCATCATTTTGAAATATTTTGTAGGATATTATTTTTACAGAAATCTATTTTTTTTCAATTTGAATAAATTAAAACATAAACACATATAAGAACAGGATCTCCGGGGGTGAAACTGGGGACAAATCTAATACCAACCATACGCTTTACCAATGTAGCTATTCAAGAATTGTAAATCTACTATATTAAAATTAATCATGAAAATCTTGTCAAGGGAAGTAATTTCTGGTCAGAAGAAATTTACAAACAAGGAAAAATACTGCAAGTCGGAAAATAATATAGTTGTATTATACCTTGCGCAGCGATACCTTTTAAATTACAGAACATGTTATGGACATTAAAATGTATGAAATGTACAAGTAGTACAAAGAAAATGCTCTATGCATTATATACCTAAAACTAACTGATGCAGTTAGGTACTTATAAATAAAAACAAGAGATTTTCTGATAAAGCTCATATTCTCCCATTGGTTATTTAGTTCTTTCAAATTAAGAATAAAATGTATTACTTATTTTCCCATTATATACAAAACCACTGAGTACAGAAACGTGTGCAAGTGTTCGGTATTAGCATTAATTTTGCCATGATAGAAGTACGACTTATCAACTGAAATTCCGTCACATAGTGTAAAAGGACTTTAAAGTTTCGAAGCACTGCCACTGTTTAAGTTCTAAAAATAACATAAACAGAATATTATATATTTTCCCGTAGAGTATATTTAATTTAATTCATTCGTGTGGCAAAATATCTCAATAGTTTCACACGTGCCCACATTCAACAGGAAATCATTATAGTTCTTCTATTTATAGAGTGCCTTTTATATTAATATTTGATATTGTCATCCATATAACCTCATTTCTGATGAGGAAAAAGGCAAAAGTTCAACAGCATTGAACATTTCAGCTATACACAATTATACATTAAAACATTATTTCATGAGTTCATTTTCTCAGAGTTTAGAATGAACGGATCCATACAGCATTTCCTTCACTAGTCTGGCAGCCTCCAAGCTGGTGCCCCAACTTAACGTAATGCCGTGTGCTCCATGGCCATAGTTGTGGACAATCTGAAATGTTCAATCAATACAATAAGACAAGGACATTCATGGACTCCTTATCAATACCGTTGACACTTCATTGCGTGGTTATGTGCTGTGATCTGTTTCACAGATCCGAAGCATCAGTGAATAATATAACAGTTTTCATCTCACGTGGTAAAATTGGTTTCTATAAACTATCAAGGAACATGTGTACACAGAAATATCGTCAATATGTGTCTCTTAACAATGTTGTGCTGCTACATTAAATTATGGCATCAGTGATGTGTAGTTATTTGTTACAGAAAATACCGATTGTTTTTTTTATTTCTCTTCTTGGTTTGTTTCTTAATTGCCAAAAACAGCTAATTGTAAAAAAAAATACATTTACTGAAAACCAGATATTTTAGTTTGCAATGTAAAATGACACGTCATATTAAAAAGAATAAAAAACAAATGCCGGGAAAAGATATTGCTGAAATAGTTGAATGAAATACAAAGCTCTAGGATTCTATCCTAGCACGTCAATAAATCCATTAACATTTCTTTTTTTCTTCATACATTTGACGTTTTTTCAACCTATTGTTTTGTTCTTATTTGCGCATGTATTCTCAATTCATTGCATTGTGATAGATTTGGATTTGATAAATCACTGTTTTGTTCATTTTGTACATATAATAATGATATTATAGAACAGTCGTGTGGTATACATTTATGTTTCTTTAGCACGTTTATTAGTGAAAGTGTTGTACAGAAATACCTGTAAAATGCATGGGTAATTATTTTTTTTGCAATAACTTTTGATAAAATTAAGAAAAACTATACTAATATACCTGATATAAAGTTGCGAAATGTCTATGTAAATCATATCATTATGAAACAGTTTGATTAATAACAATTTCATAACTTAATTTCTGACCTCTCAATATGACTTCAGAACAGTAAGCAGACTGAAGTTCAAATGTTTGTAATTATCTTTCTGAATGGCCTTTTAAATAGGTACTACAGAATAAATGCATTTTCCAGCGGGCTATTATTTCTGAAAAAACAGTATCCAAAAATCATTGTATGAACATTTCCGACAGCATTTTATGAAATAATATACAGACAAAAGGTGATACTTGCCTTCAGAACGCAACCTGGTAACTGTATCGATTCCTTTTCTAGTCTCAGAGGAGTTCGGGACGGTCTTAGTCCTACCCATTCACCAATTATTTTACCACCCTACAAGGCAAAATTCAGGTTATTTACTTCAGTACGTTATGACTGAGTCTGACCTATTTTGTCAACTTAAAACATACTTTGTTAATACATATGTAAAGGGCTAACAATAGAAAAGAAGTGCATACTTTAAAATGGTGCAGAATAAAAGGTTACAAGGGAAACGACAAATGTCAAACGAATTACCATAGATGCATAATCAATTTTGGTCATCTAAGCAGGCGACACAAACATACAAACAAACAAACATGCTGCAACGGATGTACAGTAGATCCAGTGAATCGTACATTGTAGGGATATCCTACCTTAAGAGGTGGCCACAGATTATAGCACCTCTCCAGTATCCCCTTCCTGTCCTCTGCATCCACAGCCAGATCTGACCTCCCGTCTTGTCTTACTCCTCCTATAGCAACGAACTCAGCACTGTCAAAGTTTAGATCAAAGTTAAAATTTAGTATATTTATTACTTTAACAGTTTCCAATGCTCATAAAGTTTTAAATGAAAGTGGAATCAATTTTAAATGGAAATCGCACATATAATGCAGTAAATTATCAAAGAAATTACACATATCATACAGTAAAGTATCAAAGAAATTACACATATCATACAGTAAATCATTATAGAAATAACACATATACAGTTAATTATCAAAGAAATCACACAGGAATAACACATAGTATACAGTAAATTATCAAATGAATACAACATATCATGTCCTCTGCTAAGTTTGTTTGTTGTTTAGTTTTATATTCTCGCAAAACTAAGGTCTTATGTCCACGGACAGTAGGGCCACTCCAGTGCCATCTCACTAGAATGTCATAATCTGGACACATTACATGACTCTCTACCCGATTACATTCAAATGAAAAAGGGCTAACCTGTCCTAACAGCCACCCATTCAAAGCCGAACGTCAAACAGAGATAAGCAAAGCCATTATTTAGTATTATGGGTTTCCCGGTCAGAAGGTATAACCCTTCACTTTATGAAATACAACTGAAGGCAGTTAAATATATTTGTTTTCTGTAAATATGGTGTAACTTACTTTGGTAAAACGTATGCACCATGGTCCGTGTATATCCAGAAGTTTATCCAAGGAGCCTCCAACTGTAATGGGGATGAATGAAGATCTGTACATAGATTAATCAGACTAGTAGCAGATAAGTATATACACTGTCGGGTCATAAGCAACGCCGTGCTTTTTAAAAAAGGAAAATGTTTTTTCGGATTCACAAACATTCTCTTTATTGACAAGGTTTCCCTCTTCAGTACCTATATTTTTATCAACATATCATTGATGTAGTTTAATTTCGTAATGTTAATGTAACACGTAAATCGAACTAAGAAAATAATAAAATACGTACTTTGATAAGCTGCCCTCGAACGGGATGTATCTTTTTGTCCTGCACTAGCTCCTTACTACCCAACCCCGTGCAGTTTACGACCACATCATATGGGCCTCCTGCAAACTGAAAAATAAGAAGTCAACATTAGTAGAACTGACAGATTTTGACAATGAGACAAAATCGTACTGGCTTCCCACAACGTGTGTATAATCATTGGAAGTGCCACCGAGAGTAGGTAGTAATAAACACCATGAGTAGAAGGCAAGTCGTACATGAGTGATTATGACATCATTAACATCAAAAGCAAATATTCATGACATCATACGAATGAAGTATCGACATTATACTTGGTTAATAATGACACCATAGACAGGTTGTCATGACAACATACGAAGGTAATGATGACGTCATAAGTAGCTCGTATCAGTGATGAAAAAGAGTAACCTACTAAAACAATCCGTAAGATTGAAACATAATCATCAACAAATAACTTAATCTAAATATATGTGAAGCAGTTCTTTCATTACAATAAGAATTAAGTGAAACTGGCAAGGCTTATATCAAAAATACATAACTTACCTCTTTCAAATCGTTTACTTTTCTTTTAAGTATTTTCCCTCCATTCCTTACAAATCTAGAATGAGAATTACATATTATCATTTAAGTTTACTTTTAGATATAATGTCAGTTCTGAAAAATCGATTTTAAGTTTACTTTTAGATAATTATTATAATGTTAGTTGGGGTGATTGCGTATAGACTTGCTACATGGTTTGTCGTTTATTTATTTGTCTTAAGACACGAACTTGAATGTATGCTTGTCTGCCATTAGACCTCAGATATAGTGGGGCTTGTGAATATCTACATATAAACCTGGCGTTGAAATATACTTTAAAAGTAGAAATGATTGCAATGTTGAAACGTTCGCCTTTTTAGAATTGAGTAAATTGTCACGAAAACATCCACAGGAGAATATTTATTTATAGATTAAATATGGATTCCAGAACTATTTCCAACGCCAAAATGTCCACCCCGTGATCAGCTAAAGGGAATCAACGCCAACATTTCAACAGGCAAAACCGTACACATTTACAGAAGACAGCCATAACTGACCGATGTTATGAATACTGTCGGAAACAAATTATTCTGAAAACAACATTTTAATTGCACAAAATCATATTATTAAAGGGCACCTTTTTCAATTTTTAAAAATACAATAAATATTTTCTACTGTTTCGGCAGCTTAATACCGGCTAAACGGTACAAAACTAGACATCGATTCCTTCGCACAGCCAATGTGAATGTGATCAATGTTATGGGCAAATGAAACAGCTAACATTGGATAATTTAATTGTGTCTAATTTGAGTAGAAATTTACATATGATATGTTGGAATGTAACATCGACATAAATATAATCACTAAATATAAATCAAGTGTGGACCCACACATGTAACACACATGCAAACTGACTTTTAGGCTGTACCATTTCTTTAGATTTGAAAACGTTTTGCTTCTCTTAAGCTATTCAGTCGTTATGCAAACTTACTTTTCCATTAACCAAGGCAGGTATTTTGACATCTGTACTATTATACTCGTTAATTGGTAGCCGTGTCTGAAACCAAACATAGGAATCATGTACATATCTAACATTGTGGGCAATCAAAATCGTTTTAGCGTTTAAATTCATGGATACAAATTATTCACATTATCATGGTTAAATATACATGTTTTATCTGCATGCAAATGGTAAGCTTTTTCGTTCCTTATTCCGCCATGTTCAATGGAACATTTATATGACATAGGTTAAGCATAAAAACTGTTGTTTTCCTGGAGTAGTACTGGAATACCTCAATTTCTCAATCACTTCAACTTTTTGAGAAAATATCAATTCTGTACGGTTGGAAATGTGAACATTTTAACTAATTAAGCGCGCAAATATGCTAGTACGGACATTCTGACAGATTATTGATCACCTACTGCAGAAGAATTGCCAACATGAACATTTCTTTCATCTGAAAATGAATCTATTTGATTCGTGAATTTGTTTCTAGTTTTAAAAAATTAATTAATAAATAATCTCACACAGAATAGATTGAAAGGTTACCTGCACTGAACAGTTGCTTTGATCCGACTTACCTGTATTGTGCCATGTTGAGTTTTGTGAGTTCTTTTTGAGACAGCTCTCTACAGCTAAATATGACGTCCTCGTAAATAGGATTCTGGAATAGAAAATGAACTAATAATTCACGCTAACTACAAAATCATGACATTGTGTATGTCTAACTTACATGTAGCAATTTTCGATGGTCGAACCCGAATATTTTTGGATGCAAAATCTGGCGATACGTATCTATAACTCCACTCAATGCTGTCATTATCGTATGAAACTAGATAAAGATATATTTCTTATCAGTTGATACCTCGTTTCACTTTTGAAAATTTGTTTTACAGCAAATAGCGCAAAGAACAATAGTCAGTGAATCAAACCAATAACAGACTATCTGACTGGAACATCGTTTTTTATTCTTTCTCGTAGTTAAGTCGTTAGAATAACGATCTTGAATATAATTCTACGTGAAACTTCTGTTCAAAAGAGTAATTATTTCTGACGCTACGACCATTACCCACCTCTATCTTCTCCTGGCTGAATATATAGCCAGGCATCACGATGTGGCCAGTAGTACTGCTGAGGTCAGATAGGGCAAGTTTGGAGAAAAAATTCCACGTATCTTGAGACCATCGTCTTAAGAATTAAAAAAGAAATAATATAATCGTGATTACCAAATTTATCAAACCTCACAAAACGCGTAATAAATCTGTAAAACATATCACTGGTGTATCACATATATCGGAAAGGAATTTCTCAGCTTGTTTACCATTCCTTTGAAAGCATATGTATATAATACATTGAACTAAATACGTGTAGTGCTTTCGTTGTTGATAACAAAGGATAAATCAAGTCGTTTAATTTTCCACCCAAATATATAAGTATTTTCATTTTGTTGAACTATGTTCCAGGTGCATAATATCTGTAAAAGAGTTGTGAAGGAATTCCTTATTCGATCCTATTTGATTAAGTCCGAACATTTTCCCTCACCTTATAACATCAGCAGGTACCCCTGGTATGGCTTTCTCTGTAGGCCTGAAAATACCACCCGCTCCTATACTAGTGGTGTCCTTTTCAAATTTGTCGGCGATAATCGTTATGTCACATCCTGGAATAAGGTTTTCGATGTTGATGGCAGTCGACAGGCCTATAACTCCCGCGCCTATAACCGCAATCTTCGGCTTCATTTTGTTAAGTATTCACTTCTGTAAATTGATAAAAAGACAGGTATATAATATCTATCAATAATGCCGCTGACTTAATTTTGAATTATACCAGCCGTTTATACCGAGTGTTACGTCTGCATATTTACTGTAATGTTGAAGTAGATACAAAGTCTGATATGTATAGCTTAAATGTCACATTGAATTGAATATATTATATAAACATTTAAAGTAGAACGGTCTTTTATTTATTCCTTTTTGTACAGGCTTGTTTTGAGATTTGAGCGAATATTTAACGAACTTCTTTCTACATGGTGTGATGTAATTGTGAAGTATTGAGGACCACACGATGAATAGATAATGTTATATATATATATTCATTTGCACTTAAAAATATGTTATATTCCCTACAAGTTTCCATAAATACTCATAGTTACATTAAATAAACAGTCGGATTAATTAGTTAACGACGATATCAATAGATGATAACGTTACGTATTTTCCAAACAAAACAAAATGAAACGACTGCCTTTAGCACAGTGTTACCATTTCCATTTCCGGAACTTGACAACACTGTCAAAATATACACAGTAGAACAGTACGGAACATAACTCATTGGGTGCAGAAACGTTAACCCAGCCTGATAGTATTAAGACCTCTTGTCATATGTTTATGTGTGTATGCATTAGTTCATTCAGATGCATAATATGTAACGACTAGCATATCATAATAACGACAAAAAGGTATTGAATAAATATTAATATATATAATCGATAAAGAATTAATATTTTCTGTAATGTATTATGTACCAGCATAATATAACACAATCAAACTGTCCCTGTAGGTAGGGCATAAGAATTGTACCTGCTCTCCCCATTGCATGATCGTAAGAGGCGACTAAATTCGGGATCTTATCTTTTCTCTTCTTTCTATACAACTTTTTTCTTCCTAGTGTCTCCCTTGACAATGCCTCACTTTTGGACTTTAGTTGAGCGTTCGCCCCTGTGAGGAAGGCTTTGGGTTCTGTCCCCTGGCCGAGACATACCAGAGTCTGTAAAA
>JAUMHH010008292.1:0-11225 GCA_032359455.1 Chlamys rubida
CACAAATTATTATCCTTGGTTATAGGGCCTTTGCAATCAGCCAATACCTTTCTCAACTCCCTGGGGAGCATACAGCTTGTTCTGCCATTTTAGCGCTCACAGCTAGCATTCAAGAGTTTAGCACTGCCCAACCACATATCCATTTACAGCTGAGTAGACTCTATCAAACAGAATAAAGTATCTTGTTCAAGGATACAACCACTACCATGACGGATTTTGAACCTCCTGTTACCCTACGGTCAATCGTGCCTCCAATGGTGTCTGCCCTGTACCATCGACCAATTCATTTTTTTCAAGAATGATGTAATATTTCTTGAATTCATATGTTTTCTTTTTATATTTTCCAGATTTTTTGAAAACTTTTTCCAAGGAGAGTTTATCCTGTACAGACACACAACATTACCGTATGAGGTACGAAGTTGTCTGTGTAAATGTCCAAGGACATCAATTTTACTGACGAATTTGAAGGGCAAATGTTTGGCTGGACGATAGTTTCCTGGTATACAGTAATCTTGGGGAAACAAATGTTTATGTTTCCCTACCATGTGTACATTAGAAATTATCTGTTGTCAGCCTGAATTTTAGACAAATAAATTCTGTAATATAAAAAGTTTCAAAAGTTTTTGGAGTTACAAGAGTGTCTTGATTTTATGTAAAATGTTCCTTATTGTTGCTAGCCAGTCTTTACGTACAAGTGTTTGACACTGTTGTTGTTGGTTTTAATTTAGGAGTGTTGGACAATACGATGGAAGGTTTATATGTTTTGGACACTGTTGTCAGCAGGTCTAAAATTAACAATAGAAACAATAAAATGTGCCTTCTCATTTCATAATTAAGTAACTGTGAAACAAAGAAGTAATTTCTGCCTGCTGAATATATCGTGTAAAAATGTAACTTTTGTAGCCTACACCATATTAAGTAACTTTTAAATGCAAACACCTTTTTAATTCTAAGACTTATTCGCCAAATTCTTATCAGTTTTGATGTAATAACTTGAAAATAAAAGTCAAAGTGTTGATAATTCCAGTCAGTAAGCATTGTACTTACAGTTATATAAATACTAAACCTACAGGTGCGTGTGGTGTTTATAACAGAATTGATTATATACTATACTTACAGGTGCGTGTGGTGTTTATAACAGTTATTATATACTATACCTACAGGTGCGTGTGGTGTTTATAACAGTTATTATATACTATACTTACAGGTGCGTGTGGTGTTTATAACAGTTATTATATACTATACTTACAGGTGCGTGTGGTGTTTAAAAAATGCTTCAAGGCAACATGTAATTGTGCTGTGATGGTGAAATCTGGTGATGATTTCTTCAACATTGATGTCTGTTCATCATCTACCATCAAAATAGCTATGCACTTCACCAATCAACTCACTGTCGGCACACAGATGTACATCATTCCAAGTGGCGAGAAATACCAGCAGTTTGTGGTAAGAATACTTATGTTTGTCTATTTACATGACATGCCTTGTACAGATATATATGTTACTTATTATTGTATCTTACATTTCACATATACTCTTTCCCTCAACAAAATACAGAGCGTATATAACAGCAATCCGCTGACAGATGTCTAGCTCGAACCCAAGGTCAAAACCTGAGGCTGAAAGTTAAATCACTGCAATATCTGTCTAGAGAACAAGCTGCCGAATATTATCTGATAAAATTTCATTTATTTGTGTGATGACCTGATTGTCTGTTATGACTGGTTTCATAAGGTAAGTTGTATACCTATATATCAGCTATTCGATACTCCAGGGGTTCCACTCACCTTCCCTCTCAGCACCCCTAGAATATGTCAGCAAAATTGAAGGCACATTGTGCCTCACCTTGTGGATGTGATGAGAAGACTAATTTGATCCTTTGAAGTATCTCGTGATCGCAAAATAGTAAAATTGACTAGCTTTGTGGAAGTCGAGTGTCGCTCCTCTGTAATCTTCAAAGGACAGATATCAGCCAAGGGATTGGTTAGGTTTTTTTTTACCTGTGACCAATCAAACAGCTATCCGCGTGCCTTCAATTTTGCTGTGACATATTCCAGGGGTGTAGAGAGTGAAATCGAACGTAACCCTGGAGTATCAAGGATGATTGATGTCTTAATCGTGATGTAAAACATCATGTTCATACACTTGGCAAGGATTCAGCCCACCATCATCAGATGGTGTGCTGATCAAATCAACCGTCATCTATGGTCTGTAGTCCATCTGTCCGTCCGTCATCTGTCTGTCCATCCTTAAACAATTCTTGATATCGGTCTTTCTCGAAAGGCACTTAACAAACCTTTTTCAATTTTCTTTTCAAATTTCATATGAAGGTTCCCCTTGGTCCATATAGTTGTGCATGTTTCATTTTGGAACTGATTGGAGAAAATAAGATTGCCGCCAATTAGCCATTTTTGATTTTGACAGTTTAAGTTTGTAATCATTATTTATAAAGAAATAGACAATGAACTCACTATGAAAGAAAAATCTCAAACCCACCTGTAAAATTAGTTTTTGTCAGAATTATCACAAGATGCATTTACTGTTGACAAGATTATTAATCCAACAGATATGAGAAAAGATGAGAAAGGAAGGAAAAAGATCAACTTACATAGAACTGATGATGGTTTACGATCATGGGCACCAATATCCCTCGGGGATCTCTTGTTATTTTATTTTTTCCTTGTCTTACCCGGATGAAAACTTTAAAAATTGCCATCATTATATATACTTAATTGTCAATTCTAGGTATAAAAACTGAAAAAGCTTCTTTGTTCTGATTAGTCATTACAAATCACAATCTCAGAAGGTACAGCTATATGTGTTGTTACATTGAGTCACTTCTCAATACAGTTAAATTAACAATCTTCATGTTTGATTTTTTTTCTTGTAATTTCCGAAAATGAAATCTAATATGTTGGTTACCAGGTGATGCTGCCAACTGGAACTAAGGTGGTGGCTCAAGTATTACGTGGGCTGATCAACGTCCAGATAACCCCGTCACCGAGCGACCGCGGGCGTACAGAAGGTAAAGCCAGTAATGTGTGTGTGTACACTGGACATTCTTTGTCTGTGTGGAACTGAGGTTTCATGTCTCATCTATTTATAAAAAAAAAAAAAAAAAAAAATAGTTTCTGTGGAACAGGGGGTTTTATTTCTGATTGTTTTGTTTGTGAGAAACAGGTTTTATCTCTAACTAGGCTTTCAACAGACAAATAAGGTGCTTGAATTTATGATGGGGCTTTTGAAAGTGCTTATTCTACATTAGGATCATCTACCTTATCCCATGACAAGGCATCTGTCCTCCCTCTAGATCTGTTGATTTCCTTTTAAAAGACTGCTGGGAGGAATTGTGAACAAAATCTGAAGCATAAAACTTTCTACAACTGTTTTTTAAAACATAATAAAGAAGCTAATAGGATACTGAGGCCAAAGGTCAAGGTCACAGTTTTGCTGAATATTTTTAGCTCACCTGGCATGGCATCTGGATTTTGAATCAATGTTCCATTGTCAACTTTTAATTTCAGCAATGTCTTCTCTATAACCAATAGCCTAGTGTGATGCTATTGGGCCAGTAGCATGCTTGGATGAGGGCTATCAAGTTTGTTCAAATAAGTGACCTAGACTCACTTTCAAGGTCATAGATGTAAAATTTGAAACCTTTAAACAACTTCTTGTAAATAACCAAGAAGTGTAGGGTGATGATATTTGGCCAGTAGCATGCTTAGATGAAGGGCTATCAACTTTATTTAAATCAATAACCTTGAACCACTTTCAAGGTCACAAGGGTCATATAATCAAAATCTTCAAATTACTTTCTCTGAATAACCGAGAGGCTTTAGATGATGATATCTGGCTAGTACAACATGCTAAGGGGTACAGCTACATTCAAATAAATTACCTTGAGTCACTTTCAAGATCACACAAATACCTTGAATACATAGGAATATTGCAATGCTGGCCAGTCCCATCATCAAGTGGATGGTCCTCCTTCGTTAGACGTTTTGGCACTTATCCTTCAGAGGTGCGCCGACTGGGTTGGTCAGACCCAGCCAGGGACTGGTCAGCTCTCGCTGCTGCTGGTTGGAATTGCAGCTTGCTGCCATATTTTTGCTGCAGCCTCCTGCATCATCATCGAGTCTTGTGATATCCTGTGTTGTGGCACCGTGTGACTAGCACTGTTGTCGGTATCCACCCCACGGCTCTTCTCTCTTCCTCCATATCCAGTTGGATGCCATCTCTGCCTGTCTGCTCACTGCACCCACAAGCTTCTTCCGCTCTGTCCCTAGCATCCCTAGCAACCTCAAAGTCCTCTATAGAGATTGGCCAGGGAAACCCCTGCTTCCAGCCTCTACTGGCAGGCACCATACCTTCCAACCTCGTTGTTGGCAGTCATCTACAAAATGCTGGTACTTCGTCCTCTTCTGCTCATGTGCCTCCTCTATCCTGTCCTCCCATGGAACCCGTCGGTTCTACCATCACGACCTGCTTGGAGTTACGGGATCACAACATAATGTCTGGGCAGAGTGGTGTAGCAGCCACATCTACTGGGAAACCTATCCTCTGATGGATGTCTGCCATCATTTCCCAGTCTCCTGCTGTATATCCTGCCTCCCTCTGAGCTATCCTTCCCTTTGGTTCCTGCCTTCACAAAGTTGACAAACTTTGGTCTCTTTGTCACTGCTCTTTTCTTCCTTCTGGCATTGTGGAGGCTCTCTGCTATTTCCTTGAGGATCTGGTCATAGCGCCATGTGTACCTGCCATCTGTAAGTGCGACCGTGCAAGATGATAGCACATGCCCCAAATTGGCGGGTCGTCTGCAGAGTCCACATGCTGCATTGTCCCTCAGTCCCCAGGTGTGTAGATTTGATGGGCTAGGTAGCACGTCATATGTTGCCTTCAACAGAAAGCCAAGTCTGTACCCATCCATCCTCCAGATGTCACCCCATGATAGTTTCTGCTCTCTTGCACTCTCCCAATGTAGCCAACTTCCCTGTTTGCTCATACCGACGACCCGTACCTGCCTGGTCTCTTCTTTCATCATTCTGACCTCTGTTTGAGTCATCTCTCTGCGCTGCCTTTGGCTAGCCCTTTCCCAATAAGGTATGGAGATTGTTCCTATCCCAAGGCGCCCTGCTGTGACTGTTCCGACGATGTCACTGTGCCTCAGAAATGAGTCTTTCTTCTGCCTTCTTCACTGTCTGTTTTGCATTCCACTTCCGGCCCGTGCGTGTCACTACCTGTGCTCCCCTGACCTTGTGTTACAACCTTTAAACAACATTTAAGACATGTAACCAAGAGACATACATATGTAGGGTCATGATATTTGGACGGTAGCTGATGTGAAGTGCTTTGAAGTTTAAGATCTGAATGAATGGCTTAGAATAACTTTGAAGGTCACATCAGTAAAACAAGCTAAACTCTTCCAATTAAGATTCATCATGTGTAGGAAAATGATTACAGAATTTGACCTGGACCCTCTTTGAAGGTCACAGATGTTGGGGTTTATTTTTTGGGGGGGGGGTTCGGTCATAAATCATATTGAAATAATAACTATGCTTGTAAGTCACTTTTGAATGAATTTAAATTCATCAGAAATGACTCATATTGTAATTGACTGATGATCAGTAATGTATTATTTTGTAAGGTTTGTGTGGTAACTATGATGGTGATCCAACCAACGACCTAATGATGCCAGATGGAACACAGGAACAGGTGGCTGCTAAATACCTCAAGGCAAACAGGGCTAACAGCAAGGATCCTCTGATTCCAGGCTCCTTCAACAGGGCATGGCAGTAAGTAACCCGCCTTGATGGGGAGGTACTTGTCTTTGAACAATCATCTTCACACCCAGATATGCTAGAACCAAATACTTTTCTTTGATGGTAAGGTGCTTTGTCAAAACTAAATTTCATTACACAAGGGTCACTATTCCTGCATTATTACGTTGTATGACAATGAGTATATATGTACATGTAGCATTTAAAACTCAAATACTAGTACAGAACATAGATAGGAAATCCCTATTTTTTTTCTTTAAAAATCCTATATTCCTTATATTTTTTTAATTGAAAGTGAGTGGAGACCCTGCAATAATTTTAACAAATTTGATTTGAAAAGAAAAGTGAACTCTGTGATACTTGGCCATAATTAGATTTGTATCTCAGCTTGCCTGAATGGATGACACTTTGATAAAAAATAATTCCATTTTTTTTTACTTTAGGCTATAGTTGGACAAAACGAAACCTCATCAACATTAATGCTGTGATTGTAAAGCAATCTGAACCTTCTAATATTTCTTGAGCCATTTCAGTATCATATGTTACAAGAACACTTCAGAAGGGTACTAAGTATGATATGAAATTAGTCATTTCTAGAGCTAATTCTACACATTTTCAGGATAAAAGACAATTACTGGTACTTCAAGGACTACCCTCTACAACCTTTCCCTGAAGAGAACCCAGTATACTGTACATGTCCAGCTTCTGCGTCGGATACTGCTGATCCTTGTCAGTCCATTCATCACGCCAAGACATGTCCATTCCTCATACCTGGTAAGGCTTCCCATTAACTGTGTATACATTACATACAGATTAACCCTTTCACCACTGTAGACCATAATAGACTCATCCAGATCAATGAATGGTAGAGTCTACTAAAGTTACATAGGGGTGAAAGGGTTAATAAAAACCTAGAATCTATCACTCCTGTGTGAGGTAGACGGAGAAACCTCCGTGCGAGGGTAAGATTTTTGGAGTTCAGGATTTTTCTGTTTGCCTCACATAGGAATGATTGATTATTTTTCAGTGAATACTTTCAAGTTTTTGTTTAATTCCAATAACAAAGAACCAGGTGAGAGCCAGAGCTGGATGGGCCTCTTGTCAGCTCCCCATGTCTGAAAGGCCAACTGAAGTTATGCAATTGTCTGTCATCAATTATCAATTAATTTTTGTATTTAGAAAAGCTGCAGGGATTTTGACTAAATTAACAATGAATCGTCTCTGGGTCAAGGGATTGCAGTGTTGTATATATGAAATGTATGCCCCGGCCTCTACCACAGTAAAGGGCTCAAAAGATGAAATAGGTGTTAATTAATATGCAAATCAGATTTATTACAGATGAAAAAACTTTGACCTAATTTTGCATTGAGCATTCATTGACTGATGGACTTCAATGTTGTGTAAATAAAGCATGTAGGCCTGGAAGGAGAAATAGGAGTTAAATATCAAAACTAATTGTTTGTAATATATCTCACTGATTATTGTAGGAATTGACTTGATAGCCAAGGCTAAGAGCTTGATCTCCGACACTTCCAAGAATGCTTTGGATCAGACATCGGTCAGGAGACGTCGCAGACAGACCGCCGCAACTGGTTTGGAGCAGATCGGAGTGGTTGAGGATGCTGACGTGCCGGCAAGTCAATATTTAGCCTCTAAGTCCTCTTGAATTTTTTTTTTCTTTTATTAACAATTGATATTTTTAAGGTCAACTGAGTCACACTTTGCGATTGCCTTTAGACCTTCAATAAACATTAGTATTTTATCTCCTGCTCAACAAAGTTGGCTGCGGATATAAAGAATTATCCATCCATGCAGATAAAGAAATTGCTGTATCTGGATAATACATGCATCAATGATGTAGCTAGGGTCATTCCACTGAATGTGTGTGCAGTGCTAAATGTGACTTACATTTTATGCTTCAGTGACATCTTTAATATTCCCTCATATATATCACATTTAGACAAATGTTCCAAGTCCATATGTGGATAACTATAAGTTTTACATGAATATTTATTACATCAATGTTGTAGTTACAGTCTTTTTCTTCCAAGAAAAGTAATAAAATGAGTCGCGGAACATTGTCCCTGTACAGTGATATGTGTACTGTATATCGGGTAGGTTTGAGAAGTGACCTAAGCTAGACACACTTTGATGTTTTAATATAAACCTGGATTCAACGTTCTGTTATTAACAAATTAAGTAGTGGAGGTCTGAAAAAATATGTAAGATGAAATCGAATATAATTTCTCAAACATTTGCAAATCTCAAGAGTATTGATGTTGTAAATGAAGTTTTGTAAATTGGTAGAAAGGACATATGTAAAATAAAAATAAAAGCTTACAGTTATGTTTGTTTATTTATTAAACAGGCAGCGTCGTGGCCATCAGGAAATTGGACGGAGGCCATGGCTCAAGCTCACTGCGAGGCTATACTGACAAACTCAAACCTGGGCCAGAGTTGTGCAGGCGTGGATGTGGCCAATGGGACGGACGTGGGAGCTTGTATGTCTGATATCCAGGTAGGGCCTGCTGTCAAACATGTTACTAGGGTTCAGGGTCACTAGCCTACACTTCTACCAACATCACTTGTTTAAATTAATTTCCTTTAGAGCATACATGTATAATATCTCGACAATAACCTCCAAGGAATGCAAAATCTAAAACAGGGAGTTCTTTGGCTTTGGCAGGCTGTTACCACTATAAAATATATGACTGTGACCTTTAATTGAACTTTAATTGACCTATGGAGTTACGGTCCTCATCACGGAATCTGAAATACTTTTCTTTTTGAAATTTGACATGGTGATGCACGGTGATATCTAGATGTGCAAAAAGGGTTTTCAGATTTTTGAAGGTTAAGGTCACTGTTTCTAAAAACATACCATGGGGGTATTGTCCTTATCACAGAATTCAAAAGACAAATCTGTTTGAAATTTGACATAGTGATACACTGTGACATATACATGTAGATGTGCAATAGGGGTTCAAAATGTTTTTAAGGTCAAGGTCACTGTTTCTAAAAATAGACCAAGGAGGTACAGCAAGGCACATGGTGGGGCCTTAATCAAAGTACGGCATATAGTTATGCAGCCTTAACTGTTTGAGGGACTATGGAGTGTCCCAAAATACTTTTGTTGTTTGGTGGGATCAACAACAAACAAAACCTAATACTTTAAAGTTGTGCTTTTTCTTCTGTGAGTATTGAAAACTTCAGTTAAAAATTTGAGATGGATTCTCACATTGCTGATTTCTGTTTTAATCTCTGTGACTTACAGCGGACCGGAGGTACAGAATACGACAGTTTCAGTACAACCAATCAGATGGGACGGTGTATTAATGAGCTCAGCAAAGATCCTGCCTTCAATACCGACCCTGCCGCTCAAGCAGTCGCTGCTGGCATCCTAGACCAGACGTGTGAGGACAACTGTAACAACAATGGAGATTGTCAAAAAGGTAAGCAGGAATAGATTGTCAAAAAGGTAAGCAGGAATGGACTGGTATTTATAATAATGATATTAATCTCTTACCATTTAGCACTCACAATATAGTTCGAGTCACTGCACGAGTCACTGTGCTGTATCTTTGAGCAAGATACTTTACTCCGCTTGTTCCAGTCTACTCAGCTGTAAATGAGTATGTGGTTGAGCAGTGCTAGAATTGTTGAATGCTAGCTGTTAGCGCCGTAATGGCAGCTCCAGCTGTATGCTCGCCGTGGAGTTGAGAAAGGTATTGGCTGGTTGCAAAGGCCCTATAACCACGGATAATAATTTGTGAACCGCTCTGAGACAACCAACGTACTAGGTTATGATAAAGCGGTATATAAGAACCTCAAATTATTATATTATTATTAATATTGCTGAGCATGAAGATTTGGATACACATACATTTTACACCAGGATTGGCCCTACTCCCAGGGTCCAGTCCCACCCCTAGAAACTTACTTACAATGATACATGGACTATTAATGAGAAAATTTTTCTATGATTGCTTAAATATAGAGGTGAGAAATACAGATGGGCAGAACCTCTTGTCTGTTTATTACTGCCTTCAATCTATTCACACACTTACAAGAATTCTACGTGTATCTGTAATTGAATATTGGTGCTTTCTGGACACAAACCAATAAAAACAAATAAATGAAAATAATAGGTGTATATGTTCCAGCTCTTTCATCATTTGTAAATACAACCATGAAGCTTTAAGAGGATTTAAAATGTTTTCTCATTTCATTTTTCAGAATCCTTACGACAGTTTTATGAGAAAACATTTGGAGCACTATGGCTACTATACAGGTAAGTTGTGTTTGAATAAACCTGATTGTTGGCTTGTCCACCAGGTACGCCCATATATTATGATCACAGGTAGACCTGCAGGTAATATAATCTCAAGTACATTCAGTTGTCTGACATCAATAGTCGGACACGATCGATGCTGTATATTGGCCCATATGCCCCTTTACCTAGCTCAAAAATAGGGGAAACCAGTAGCACATTCATAAGCTTGCAGGGAATTTTTCATAATCAATCTGTCTGATGATTTAATCAATGTCTGATGATTTAATCAAGTTTTGTATTTTTTCAGTGAAACTGTTGTATCTCTGGTGGTTTGAAAGCAGAATGTGTTTTATTTTTAATGAGTTAATGACTGAAACTGACTCTGTATGACGTTGGTTTGATTTTCTGAGCTGACCAGACATGTATTGACGTGGTTCTATAGGTTAATTACCCACTTGTCCCGACAGAAAGTTTGAACTGCAGCCTCAATCACCCAATACCATACATTTAATAGTTGGTGACACATCTCGATGGAGTAAGAGACCCACCGGGCCCCTGTAATATAGTGATTTATTGGCTCACAGAGTCGGCACTTTCTTTTTATACATCATTGATTGCGTATAATTCATGTGTAATTGAGCCTTTTGATTTATTAGATTAGTGCGGTACAACTATTGTAGGCCTGGTAGCTATGTATAGTACACTGATAGGTTATAGATAGGTAGAATGGAATGCTGGGCTGCAGAGACCGTTAACAATAGAGTCCATATTTAGATTGGCAATTTCATAATGACACGGTTTTTAGGAAAATGGAATAATTACCGTTAGGCAATAGCTACGCTGAAAGTGGTAATTTCCCTGACCACTTATATGTATAGCAATATTTATTTATCTATTTTTATCATACAACATTTGTACAGTACCCTATCTGATCTCAAGGAAATTACTCTAAGGTATTTAAGAGATGTAGACTGACAAGAGAGTTCGGAAGCAGCCTTATTACCGAGCACATTATACCAGTACCATTTAGTACGTCCATCCTACATAGTTGTGTCTGTGGGGTTGGGGCGCGAAGGTGGGGAGGTGCTGGTCCATCCTACATAGTTGTGTCTGTCGACGGGGTGGGGCGCGAAGGTGGGGAGGTGCTGGTCCATCCTACATAGTTGTGTCTGTCG
>JAUMHH010008303.1:0-11224 GCA_032359455.1 Chlamys rubida
TTTATATAGGCTTTGCCTGTTATTCCATCCAATTGACTTGTACCAACTTGTGTCAATAAAATTTGTTGAAATGAAAATATACATGAAACATTAAAGAAACTCAATCCATAGGCACCACACAGATAACACAGGTTGAACTGTGTAATTTCATTTCTAACATGATAGTTAAAAATATTTTGTAGAAAAACAAAGATACTTTCACAACATATTAAATACCTGCCAAGAATAATATGAACAGGAACTTAACCAAATGATGAATAATTTGTTTTATAACCTTTCCAAGACAAACAAAATTATTCATTCATGCAAGTTTCAGCAACTGTTACATTTGTTCAACATATACTTAACCAAAATTATTTCAAAATTCTAATTAATTATATTTGCATAGTAACTAATTATTAACACACATGCTGCAATAAATATAGTTTTTTTATGATAAAATGTAATTTCATATACCTGCAACTAGAAAAGATGTAAGACGGATTAAGCTTAAACAAAATGCATGTATTTTCATTTTTTTAACTAAAAAGAAACCGACTAGGTTGATTGGTATTTTATTACTCTTCATCTCAATACCACAACCAGTTTACTCTACTCTAGATGTTTCAATTTGAGATGGGATAAATTTTGTTTGCATATGCATGTCAAACATTTTATTACGTATAGATATTTCTAAATATGGCTCAAAACGAGATCAGGGTAGAGAAGTTTGAACACTGAACTCCATATGTTTAAGGCCTTACATAAGTTACACGCTACAAAACTTAGTGGAACATATAAACAATTTAGAAGAACTTAAGTACAGCTATTTACTTATCTCTTATTTTCTGATTAAGGCGAATTTATTACAAAATGATGGTTAACTCATTCACCCCTGAAATTTCTTAATGAACTATTCCGACCTTTAAATTGGAAAAGTTCAAATATATGTCTTCAGGGGTGAAATAGTTAAACATGGCGTAAACAATCCCATTGGTATTTAAACACATCAGGATATAATGGAGACAAACAAATCACACACACTCACCTATAACTGGACCCTGTTGATGATTGATCACACATGTAACCATCTCCAGAACATTCAGATCAGAGAAACACTTGTTAGCCCAAGGCTGGAGAGCTTGCCATCAATTACACTATCACATTCCCATTTTTTTTTAAATAACCTATCCATATTTGTATGGTATATTATGCATTATTAGATCTATTTTTGTAATAAATCAAAAATGTCCTGGTTACAATTGAACTTGTCTCTGGCTCTTAATTTTTTCACATTAAAATACCACTAGACCAAGATTAAATTCACTGAAATAACTGTAAACAATTAATGGTTGTACGATTTGACAACGGTCCAAACCAAATGATTATCACAATATGTGCATCAAATATCTGCTAATGTTACAAGACCTATCCATGTCAAATACCAGAAAAACGTTTGTTCGCCATGTACAAAATGAGCTAGTCACATAGGCCCTGGACAACTCTGAGAAAATATATAGACATTTTAACATCAATTTTACAATTTGGGTTTGATGAAAAATACATTTTTTCTATCTCCAATAGCAATGATGCATATAAAGAATAAAAAAACTGTTTCACTAAATGCTCTAAGGAGCAGGAGACCGCCATCAGACTGCTAAACACAACTATTAATATTAAATTTAATGAAGACAGCACTTCAGTTGTGTAAATAATTTATTCCTGGTTTGATACCGACTGTTATTAGTTCACTGGAGTCGGACCAAAGGATGAAGACAAGGTTAACATTTTATATGTACACCTGAAATAAATGGTATGCCAAACGACACATTTACAGTAGTGGTTTCAACGAATGTTTGGAATATTTAATTACCAAAGGTGTACATCATGATATAATGAGTTCTATGTACAATTGAAACCGTTATATTTGTGGACCGTATCTTATCAATTATATGAATACATACTGGTATCTCCACAACGGTCATTTAAGTTGTTTTCACATTATCTCAGTATTATCTGTGTTGTAAAGGTTTAACACAGTTTAACTGTCACTCAGTGGGTAACGAATACTGGTATGAAAGGGTACATCCAGTCTGGCTTATGAGGTCACCATGACATAATAATATTTGTGTTGATGTTTATAAAAACAAGATGCATATTATACATTGTTAACATGACCCTTCTAATGACAAGCAATGAAGCTATTATTACACGTTTGGTACGATGAACTAAAGCGTCAATATGTGGTTTAAATCTGTTCTTCTCCTGCTGCTGTAGTTGGGTATGCAAATCATTGAAATCCACACTGAAGCTTGGAATGAACATCTGTAGTCTTTCAGATGTGCACTCGTAGAACCTTCAACAGAACCATTAAATGCATTAATAAATTAATATCACATTCGGTGGGTACAGAATACTTACGAATTGGTATGAAGATAATCAAAGCTCAACTGAGCCCGGTTCAAGTTGTTGTAATTTTGAGCCATGTTGAAAGTGATAAGAAATAGCCTGGATGCAACTTCGTCGATAATTCTAATGCGGGCTAGGTTTTAGTAGCCCAACCGATGGACACGGCCGTTGTTTCCATTACTCGCGTTGGTGTGTAGCTTTCCACATTCAAATATGTGCTGCAGACAGCAAAAGGATAAAATTATCTCCTTCGAGACGTACTCGTGAACCTCATGCAGAAAGTACCGCCTGTGCACCACTTCCTGTCCAATATGCAAATGAGCCGAATCAATGCGCCTAAATAACAAATGTTCATGTAATCGTCATTGTCTGTGACTAGTTGTCATTTTATTCGAACATTTCGCAAAGTTACGACCCTCTAATTTTATCGTTCACCACATTTTTTAATTGGGACGCTCCCCTTTAGCGCGTTATCGATGATTATATACGTATATTATATTTAAAGCGTCAATTAAAGGTTGATAGAAAATTCAAAATTTCAAGAATGCGGAACGCAATATATAGTGTACGTCCCGCCAATATGCATTTGTACACAGGGGCTCGGTTTCGGGATACTTTCGGTTAATAATAATCTATACACACCAGTAAATAATAGCAAAACTTCTTATCCGGTGTTTATACACATTCTAAAACATTATAAAAATGTTATAAGGTTTAAGAATGTGTATAAACACCGGATACATGTTGCTGCCTGTTATATTTACTGGTGTGAATAGGTTTATTATTAACCGAAACTATCCCGAAAGTCAAACCGAGCCCCTGTGGTCTATATGCTCTTTATTGTTACCTTCAGTCATAACAGAGTGCTGTACATTTTATTTATCTTCGATTTTGAAACGTTATTTACATTACGCTGCTTATACTAGTATTTTACTCAAATAAAATTGTTATTTTATGTCCCCGAAAATAAATATACTTAAAAATTAATACAATATAAGTCAAGTGGTCATTGAACATAATATTGCCCCGTGATTTTATTTCTCTGTGCGAAGCTGTAATGATAACTATTACTATTTTAGCACGTTTCCTAACGATGCAAGCAAAAAGTCTATTAGAAAAGATGTTTTGCCCAAAACTGAATTTCAAAATGACAAAACATTATATATATTTACAGTTTGTCAGCAGGTTTTGTTTATTTTAGATGCATTTGTATGTCTGTATATCTATGTCGTTGGTTGACTGGTTGATAGTGGTGCTGAAAACGTCCTTTACGTCCTTTTTCCGTTATAACCGAAACCTGGGACATATTTATATAAAAGTTATATTTGTAACTTCGTCATTTATAATTAATTGTTAAAAGGTTTTTTTGCCGTATCCCTGGTTATCTGTAGTTGCTAACTACATTGAAATGAAAATCTCCCATTTATATGTCCATACATATAGACCATTCACATAAGACTTCATCGACCTGGCCGAGCTGTCATGTGAGCGATGACCTTTGAACCAGGATATGTCGTACACAGTGAACAATACTTATTTCTGGAACAATCTGTAAATATTTACGTATCTAACTGGTTACGGTATATATTTGTAGGTTTCACATGGGCACCCCGTATAGCGACTTGGTTACGTTACGACTAGGCGGGAGATCTCACTACAGGCACCAGCCTCGTCTGTCAATACACATATTACAGACGAGGCTGGTGCCTGTGATCTCGCATATTAAACACACGACACCCGATAAACGCAGGTACAATCGAACGGGGTTTTCCGACGATGCCGCCTCTAACAGGAAGTGACATTAGCACTAATTTTACATAATCGACGTCTTGTGTGTTTCAGTGAATATTGTATTTGTTGTAGGGAGTACAGACCGTGATTTAAAATACCAGATTGTCTACCTCAGCCATGGTCACCGGCGTCAAAAAAGGAACCTATAGCTTAACATCAGTCACTAAAAGTAAGTCATGAGACGTATATATATATATATCTGGTTTATATATATATATATATACTACATATCTCTGGTTAATATATATATATATATATATACTACATATCTCTGGTTAATATATATATACTACATATCTCTGGTTAATATAAATATACTACATATCTCTGGTTAATATATATATATATATATACTACATATCTCTGGTTAATATATATATATATACTACATATCTCTGGTTGATATATATATATATACTACATATATCTCTGGTTAACGGTACATATTTATTGTCAGCAAACTTGTAATCTTCAACATATCAATGGCTAACTTAACTAACGGAATTTACAAACAGTGTTACTTCTAAAGAAAGTGTTTTAAATACTCTTAAACAGTCGTACTCGGTCTTACTTCTTACTACTGAAAAAACGTCCTCTCCAGCTGTTATAGAATATCCTTACTTTTAAAATAAATAAATCGTGTCTAGTAACCAGAGTATACTCTAACTCCTGAAGTGTTCTGTATGCATAAAAAATCCCGATTCTGCAGCCACATGACCCGATATTAGCCGCTTATTATTATTATCCTTCTCCCCAACAAGACGATCATTTATCGTCACTCTTCAATGTACATGTAAATATATTATCAGAGAAAAAAGAGGTACATTCAATTTGACATTGAATTGATGTCGTTGAAAAATAATTGAATTATTTGTAGTATTCAACATTTGATACACGTGTTATAATAGTAATACCCTTACTCTGAAATATTCAATGTCTTCAGACGAAAGTTAATATTTATTATTAGTCAGATCAAAGTCCGATGAATTACTTAAATGTCAATTGAATTGTATTATCTAACATACATATGTTGAAAAATAGCACCAAAAATTGTCTGTTACTTCAGTATTTTTATTACAATGTAAAATAATATAAGTCACAGTATCGAAATAAACTTTCACAGTAATGACATAAGTCCATGAGTATTGACATACAAGACATTACACATACTCTTAAGATACACGGTATGGATTTAAATTACTGCGGATACTTAACAGCTAATTTCCACTAGTAACGTGACTTGATTATTTTGCCTATCAGTCCAATTTCATGTGTTTTAACCTGCGTGCCAAACATTGTCAAACGCCTTATAAAATGCAACGGGAACATTTGAACCATCTTCTACATTATATAATTAATACATTCCAGTAAGTTTAAAGCTGTACATAGGCTACAAGGATTACTCTGATATACAGATAGCTGTTTGTTTGTGACAGAATATGAGGTTGATTGGTATCTCAAGTAACATGGTCGTTTAGACCATACCTTACTCAAAACTAAACATACAAAACCTCAGTCTAAGGTATCTGAACAAATGTCTGGGGTGATTCTACTTAAAACGGATTTAATAATTACTAGCAGTGATGGTCATGCCTCTATAACTATTGGGGTCATCTTTAATTTCCCCTTACTTTTGTACAACTAAACATTTAATCCATTTTCCATTGTTTTGGTATATGTTTTATCATCATGTTGAATTAAGTAGCCATATATGTTCAAACGTTTATTGCTACAGTCCATATTTTAAATGCTCATACACTAAAACATCATGTCCTCCAGCTCTGTTTGTATTGGGTTTCCTACACGACGTCAATGGCATCAACCGCTTATAATTCAGTGGAATACAACAGGCTAATAACTAATCCAGTGACGTATTGTTTGTGAAACGTCAGTGGCATTTCTCAGCAACACGTCACTATCTTACTCGTCACAGGACTTTAAAAAACTTTTTTTAATGTAGCCAAAAGGATTTTTAAATATGATCCAAGCATTGGCTTATGTCTTATATATATACTCTATATAGATAATGATTTGTCACTTTCTCACACCACATTTACCGACAAGTATACCAGAAGAAAGCTTCAAGGATGTGACATTGTGTGATGCGGTCTGCTGCGTCATCAAGCTGCTACGATGTTGAAACATGCAGGTTGATTTCAAAGCTAATTTTGAATTATTAAATTTAATATTGTTTTAGTGACTATATGATATGCATCACTGACAGAAGTTTCAATATGAAAATAAAAACTATAGATTGTTTATAGTAATGTTACAGCGTATGTTTATATTATATACAGGTTACTGAGACATGTAAGGGTACATTCAATGCAAAAATAATCTAAAAGATTTGTATATCGTACATTTTATCTTATTCATGTTTCCTTTGAATCATCTAAATGTACAGTCATCAATATTTTCTACTTTGCAGCCATATGTATATTTCATCATTATTGCTTTAAGGGAAAAGGCGAACTTTAAGTTTTATAACTTGTGTCTAATCCCAGACCCTTTTGTATTGTTTGCAAATAAAATATGTTTAAATAAATCAAAAAAAAAATCAATCACGTATAATCATATATAGACATTGTAAGATAAGCTGTGATTGAAAATTGTCTTAATGTGTAATCATCATTAAAAGAGTATTCAAATATGTATTACTCTACATAAAATTTATATAAAAATCAGCAAGACTTATTTATATCTAAAACAGTAAATCATGTTTTGTAACGTTATGTTTTATTGAATATGCCAATGAAGGTTGGGACAATTGTGGAGTTTAAAAATCATCATGTATCGAGAAACTGCAACCAAGATAATACTGATTGAATTGTTGTGAGTTTGACTATTTATACCACTCTTTGTTTTGTTTGTGTCGAGATTGTAAGGTGATCGATATCAAAGAAAAGAGAAAAATGGAAACCGTCATAAGTAAAGATATACAATTGAACAGTCCCCGCGCCGAACTACATTACTTATATGACATTCTTCCTTGCAATTATGATGGTAGAGCAACACAGCGTGCCAATTATCCCCCCCACCCCCACCCCACCCCTACTCCATTGGAATAACCTCGGAATAACATTAAGGAATCTATCAGAAATTTGTTCAACTTTGATACCTTAAAATCCCAAACTTTTACGTTAAGACAGAAACAAGTAAGTTATAAAACATATGATATAGTTTGTCTCACTGTCAGACCCGGAAACCATGTTTTAAGTCATAGTCGTCGGTTGCACGAAACCCAATAAGCGTAAATCCTTTCAATTAGTCTGCATCGTTGCGAAAACTTAGTTGATGTCTGTTTAGATTGTCCTCTGTATATTGCCAACGTCGCCGGTGTACTATCTGTGACCTAGAGGGTGGTATCCTGGTTCTTAATCAAGTTTCAAGTTCAAGTTTTTATTCAAACTTTAGGCATTAAGCCCATCAGTACATAATATATACACAATACACAATGTATAGAGAATGGTTTCTTCTCTGAAATAGATACAATGCACATTGACACATGAAATATTTAAGGGTTTCTTAATTTGTTAGCTTCAAATATAAATTTTCCTAACATACATAACTCTTTACAATTTTGGACACTTAACAGCTGGATAGCTTTAAAAACAGAAGGATATTTCCAATAATATTTCTTAATGTACCGCTCTCTAAGGTTTTTAAATTTACTGCAGATCAATAAAAAGTGGTATTCGTCTTCTACGAGTTACATTCTTTAATCGCTCAGGTTCGTTTTAAATAGTGACGTCAATCCTAGAAAAGATCAAAAGAGTTACATGATCCGGCCGATTTAACATGATTCGATATGCTGCAAACTAAAAGGTAGGGCGGGAATTCCGGACGAGCTTGACTTAGTCCGACAACTAACACCTAGTCTCACCTGGTACACTTAACACTGTTGTCTTTATACTATATAATACCAATGTTAGCTGAGAAGACACCCTCCACACTCACTTTGAAATTAAATGGAGCATGACACGTTCATCCTCGAGGAGCGTCTGTTTCGCCTCCTGTTTTGTCTTACCACTTTTTATAAAGTCTTAATAGAACAACATTTGCCAGGGAACATTTAAAAACGTTATAGATGTATTGTCTTTGGTTCTGGTGTCTCCTCGGTACCTGTTGTTCTGGTGTCTCCTCGGTACCTGTTGACATCTCTCCCTTCTTTCGATGTCTCCTCGTTTCCTGTTGTTGTATTTTCATCTGTTAACCTTGTGTTTGTAATTTGTTGATGTGTGTTGTTGCTGTTTTTCTTGTTTATGAAGTCTGACTTAACTACGGTGTCTCCATTAATAAGTGACATTTACACTTGTACAGCTTACTGTGTTCAATCGAGGTTTCGTATCCTTGGTATATCGATGAATTTATGTAAATGGTTAGACTTTTCCTGGTTGATTCTATAAATACCCGAGAAAGGATTTTTTTTTTTCAATTTTAGACTTTTGTTGAGGTCAATGCCTCGTTTACATACATTTCCTCATATGCTTAAAATTTAAACAAATGATAATTGATTGTAAAAGGTTTAATAAATTTAGATATTTTTCTTCAATATGTTGCGTTTCTGTTTGTATTTGGCACCTATCAGTCTATTAACGTTACATATACATGTAAATCAATGAAGAAGCTATATTTATCAATCGTTGACTTTCGCCCTTGCAGAAGGCCAGGAGACCGAAATAATGAGACTTAGAGAGACATTTGTTCTATTTTATATTGAACAGGTTTTACTAAAATAAAAATAGGAAGTAAATATCACTTTCTGATCACTAATTGATCGCGAGGAAACAAATATCACTTTCTTGTGTAAAAAAGGACTTTTATTGTCAAACACAATTTTGATCAGATCAAACACTTGTCAGGAAAAATATGAAAATATAATATGAAATACTAATTCTATCTAAGGATCGGGATTAATTCTGATTTGAGTATCAGGACTGGTTTTCCAGACATATTCATCTCGTTGGCCAAGGGTTTCTATCTGCATGAATATATTTTGTGGTCATTTTAACCTGCTTTCAAACTTTAAATGTCAACCATGATTTAAGATTTTACCTCGGTCTTGCTGAAGACCCACATAGTTTCCTGTATTTTACAGGTGAATGCCTTTTTATTGGGGTTTGGTGTTCCGTAAATTTATACGGATCATCGAGAACAAATATGGTAGTAACTGTGATAAACATGTAATAAGTGACTTTTGAAGGACAACCTACACACAATATACAGACAATGGGATTTACATGTAGAGTTGACAAGTGCTTAGTGCTTCCTACCTACAATGTACGTACTTGCCTGCTTACCTATGTGGTGGAGTGGTGAACTGTTGTGAACTTAACCTACAGTGTATATTATTTCAATTGGATTTATAAAGGTAAATATGACTGAAACTTCCACAATGCTAGCAAGTGCACGGGAAGTTCTACACGAAGATAATCCATCTCCCACCGGTGAGAGTGGAATCGCTAGTTCACTTACAGAACTTTTTGCGTTAGTTGGCAAGCTGGATTTAAGATTGAATGTAATTGAACAACAGGTCCAAAAAATGATGATGTTCAAAAGTCCTTGCAATCATTTAATAGCCGAGTGCGATTCCTGGAAAATGAAATCCACAAAGTTAAAGAGAAAAACATTGAATTTGAGAGGAGTGCTGAAATGATCAGTGGACTATATGATGATATGAAAATGGCAGCAAAACAAAATCAGAGATGACAAATTTGAAAAAACGGTAGAGAAGGTTGACTCCAACACCAAACAGATAGAGACTGTGCTGATGAGGAGTCAAGATAACCAGAAGGCAATATTTGATACATTAGAGGACATACAGTGCAGGTAAATGAAAAGGAACCTGCTATTCTATGGTCTGGAGGAACACTCGCATGAAGATACCGAAAGTAGACTGAAATACTTTATCTACTATGAGTTGTGTACCAACAAAACATTGAGTTCACCAATGTCCATCGTTTTGGCAAGCAAGTATTTGGGAAAGCGCGACCAATCGTAGCAGTGTTTAAGTTCCAAAAATACCTACAGTTAGTTCGGAATAATGCACACTACCTTAAAGGAACACACTTTTGGATTAACGAACAGTTCGCCATTGCCGTGGAAGAACGACGAAGAGAGTTGTATCCCATTCTAAGGTCACATAAGAGGGCAGGAGATCAAGTCAAGCTTGTGAGGGATAAACTTTACATCAATGGTCAGTTGTATAATGGACAAGAGACTAGGTCAACTAAGTCATTCAGTGAAGTTGTCCAGACATCCAATAATGGTCGAAGATCTGTAAAACGACCACGTGTTCCTTCCTCCCCCTCTGGACAGGTACCCGGACACAACACTGCCCCGTCATCCTCGCGACCACGTTTCTCTTCTGAACGTGAACACACTAGCCCTCGTAGTACTCCTGGCCGTTCACTGCGACCAGTTGAGGAAATGAGGGCGGGGTATGGGGGCAATGCACAGTCCCGTGATTATCCTAGTACTCCTGGGCAACCAGATGAGGAACGGAGGGCTAATGAGGGTAACCTCGTTCGGGCCCAGCCAGGGCAATCGCGTGTGCCTCCTAGTACTCCTAGGCAACCAGTTGAGGAACGGATGGCTACTGAAGGTAACCTCTTTGGGGCCCAGCCAGGGCAATCGTGTGTGCCTAGTACTCCTGGGCAACCAGTTGAGGAATGGAGGGCTAATGAGGGTAACCTCGTACGGGCCCAGCCAGGGCAATCGTGTGTGCCTCCTAGTACTGGGCAACCAGTTGTGAAACGGAGGGCAAGTGAGCCTTATGTTCCTTCTAGTACCTCTGACAGATCCTATTCACCCAAGGAACAGAGGTAGAACGGATAGGAGAGTGAACTTTCAGTTCTGTCATGGAATATCGGCAAAGGGCTAGTAAACAAAGTTACTGATGGAAACTTTGTAGGTAGACATAATTTATAAATATGATATTGTTTGTATTACCGAATGCTGGATTACAGATACTGATGTTATTGAGCTAGATGGGTACTGTACATATGTTTTTCCTAGACCTACTGGGAAAGGAGGCGGAGTTGTA
>JAUMHH010008314.1:0-11224 GCA_032359455.1 Chlamys rubida
AACCCTTTGAGATAGATAGTTCGTGTGATGACCAAGACTGCGGCTCGGAAAAACTGTGTCAGTGCTCCCATTCACTCACCCTACATCATAATGACGTAGTGCAATTCACCATCCTTAACATGGGAGTCGGAACCGGATGGTCACATCCGATCCATCTACATGGTTACTCGTTCTATGTTCTGAAGATGGGGTATGCAACATACAACGAGACGTCAGCAAAATTCATAGCACCGAATCCTGATATCGATTGTCGTGGGCACTTCTGTAATGATGCCACATGGAGCAATTCGAGTTGGCTAGGCGATAACGTACCTGGATTGGAACTCTCTTATCCAACGCGAAAGGATACACTTATAATACCTAGCGGCGGATATGCAGTCATACGAGTTAGGGCCGACAACCCCGGTGTATGGCTAATGCATTGCCACATCGAACTGCATGCTAACGATGGAATGATGATGTACATAAACAACTCTTATGAAATGCATCCCCCTCCTCCTGACGGATTTCCCATCTGCCACAGCTTTCCGTCAGAGTATCGTGCTCGCAAATCTGCCAGCAATGATAGGAACATGACAACTTCGTCGCCGGTTACTAGAATCGTCACACAGATCGAAGAGGTTGAAGTGGTCGCAGACGGTAGGTGTTTTAATTATCATGTTGTTTTTTATTATTCGTAGATTATTTTACTGTTTTGATGTCTCTTTAATATACAATATTTATTATACCTTTAATTGTTAAGACATTCGAGATGATAGAGTAAAAATGATTATCCCTCATGATTAATCGAAATTGTGTTTTAGTCCCCCCCCCAAAAAAAAATAATTCCAGGAACACCATTTGTAACTCTAACAGTTTGTTTACTTACAGATGGGGATGGAATGAAGGCGTTTTGGATTGGTATAGCTGTTATGACTGTGGTGTGTCTTCTGCTGTTTGCTTACATTCTTCACCTTTGCAAGATGGTAAAAGTCCTTGAGGAATGGAAGAAATCGGCCGTTGAAACGAAAGGCGTAGATAATCCATCGTTCTCTAAATTGTGACAGAATAAGAGGAACCTCTTTACATTTTACAGTTCAGTTCCATATATATTTTGTGAAGTAGAATCGGTTCACAGTGTAACTTTGGTTTACTTAATGCTTTGTTTCATTGTTTATAGAATCTTCTTTAACCATACTCTTCAGTTCTGTGTTCAGCAGAAACTCGTTTGAGTATACTCTTTAGTTTTGTGTGCAGAAGATCATCAATGTTTTGGACACTTTGAATTTTATATGCAGGTTATCGCGGTGTTATTAATCCTTTCGGTATTTAACACAATAGAATCTTGTTTTGGAATCGCTTTAGTTTTTATGTTACATTAAAACTTCGTTTTAGAAGGCACTTTTTTATTTCGTAGTAGGGAAAAATCTCTTTAAAAAGATGCTCTAGAACACATGCACAACCAAACCTCGTTAGAGCATGTTTTTATTCTCTCGTTTTTGTACTATGTATCTGCTAAATATGTTTTTTCTCTTTGGCAAGCTATGAGAATAACAATGATAACCTACTATTAGAACTAGCATGCGGGATTTTATACAAAACTGCGTACATTAAGGGTTTATGTTCCGTTCTCTTAGAAACAAATTAATGTATATGCTTGACATTTCAACACTATCATAAATTATACTTTCGCCTTATTCATATAATATATGTTAATTTGATTTTTTTCCCTGTGAAAATAGCGAGATGTACGTGCTAGCCTTCGTAGTCATGTTGTTTACTAACATTCAACAGCGTGACTCAGCTTTCGAAGTGTTGTTATCTTGTCTATAGGGACCGCAGAACCAAATGATTTTCCATAGACGATAGTATTAACGTTTACCACTGTCCTGGTTAAATCCGGTTATTCACACTGATTCATCTACCCTCATTTTGAAGAATGTCATATCATACAACTGTAAAAACAAAATAAAAAATCTACCATTTTTAACTTTTTGTTTATGTGGGGGTCGTCATTTTGATTGAATTCGGCACCAAAAATTTACCAAAATTTACAACATATTACACACTTAATAAACTCCCCCAGACAAAAACAGACTTGACAAATTTTAATTGTTTATACATTTTACATCTATATATATTGCTTAACCCAAACATAAAACGTTTGTAACTTCTGCCACCTAAATATCCAACCAGCAGGCCCCGAGGCATTCACCTTTTTATCAAATGTTCTGCCCAAAAGGGAAAAGCCCACAATTTATTTTTGATTTGGTTCCGTGGTACCTATATGTAAACACACAACTTTTTGTGGACTATTTCTATCAAAAGAAATACAATTATTACATAATTTAAACCCGTAGACATGTTAACTCAGTTTTGTTGGGTTATCAGGAAAACAATTATGACAAAAGCAACAACTGTTGTTTTGTTTTGGTTAAAGGTTTAATGCCTATCAACAGCTAAAGTCATTTACGGACGTGCCTCCGTATGTATCATGAATGCGTGCATGTGTGTTTGTGTGCTGGAGGCAGGGTATGTTGGGGGTAATTGCCTCATTGAGATATCGCGCAACAGATGTTGACTTTATAGTGATATCTCACTGAAATAGCATGCCGAAGGCACCCAACACAGCATTCCGCTCGGTCACATCGTACTGACAACGGGTGAACCAGTTGTATACTGAACGTTAAGCAGGGAATAACAAGTAAAGAGAAATATACATATCTCAAACGTTGTCACACGTAAAGTTTATATATATATATATATTAACAGTGACGTAACATATATACTCTAGCGTAACACATGTATGTTTACGCAATGTATTTTATACGAATATTTAGAATGACGTTTAGTCTAAATATCGTGCTATGGAAATTTCATTGATCAAACTATTGTAAAGGCTCGAATAAATTTCCTTGAGATACTTTTAGGATTTCAAGTGTTCAATGTGTTTTCATTTTCAAACGACTTCTTTAAACAATGATGTATATATTGATCAAAAGATACTGTTCATGTAGCATTCCAGAAAGAAGAATAATCAAGTATGCCTAGTCATAGGGGGTAAAACAAAAAGTATAAAACCGCAATAAAGATGACAAGATAGATTTGTTTTTGGTTCTAGCTAGCTTGGATACGCGGACTTTTAACTTTATTTAAATATATGATATTGGTACCTTTCAAGGTTGCATGGGTCACAGGGTTTTTCTCGATGTTGGTATAAGATGTTAAACAAACAGAATTATACGCTTTATCTGTCAACAACACATGATATGGTGTTACTGTGAATTGGCAAAATCTTAGCATGTAAATACTAGTACTTAAAAAACCGACAATAATCCGGAGAAATCCGAATGTTGAAGCCTGATACCATAGTATGTTACTGACCACTTACCGGCGTATAAACCAGGCTTGTCTCCATGGCTACCGATGTACGGAATCATGTACGAAGGTGACCTCTTGTGACAAGTACCGGAAGTCACTGCTGACGGAGGAAAGCTCCTGCATTAAGGGAAACCAGGAGGTGGTTTAGGAACCATAGAGAACGATTCGTTGAATACAATTGCTATTCCATATATGGAACGAAGTTCAACATGACCAGTGCATTATCCTCAATCCTGGGCTGTATGCCCTTATCCGTACTACAACATATCCGCCAGCTGGAACAATTATCTTATCCTTTACCGGAGGTTGTTGTAGTTCCAAACCCGGAGTATTTCCATTTGCCCATGAATTATTCGTCTTTTCTGCTGTATTGCAGAAAGTGTCATTACCCGGTTTTACTGCAGAAATCTGTCCATGTTCATCGTGAACCCCAGATGCGGTTTAAAGGGCTTTGAATGCATACTTGTGTATGTGAATGGGGTGTCCAAAGCCTCGTCCTTTACCCATATCTAGAAAACACCATCTTAACGATATTATTGTAGTCCAGGGTTAGAGAGTGTATACAACTACAAACCTTATAGGGACGCAGTCGGCATTCTCACACAGCTGGCGCGGGTTTATTTCATCAATTTGAGTCAGACCCGAAACGTCTGGAAATTTAAACCGTTTTCCATTTACAGAGCCAGGTCTCATGGAAGTCCCGGGAAAAGCAAAATTGAGAAATATCTCTTTGAAATGGCCATCAGGGCCCGTACTCATGAAACCGTTATCATGTTTAAGCATGGAATATATGCTCAAACCAACTTTCTTGTAACTCACTTAAATCATATCAAACGATCACAAAGTCAAATGTAAACATTGAAAATAGTATTCAGCTTTCAGTCTCTTCAAAGTTTTTTCCGAGTCATTGACATTTTTTTTCCAATTTTTAACCTAAAGAAGAAATTATGTTTTAACACAAAATCAATGCTTGAGCATGAGAACAGTTTCATGAATACGGGCCCGAATGTATGAGTAGAATTTGACGGACGAGTTAGATTTGAGAAAAACCCTGCCACATGGACTGGTGAACTGATGAAATGAGTCTATGTGGCAGGGACCTGATGTTGTTGAATGTGAGACAATCCATGTGTAATTTTAGTGGCATATTTGATGATGGACAATTTAAAACACGGCAAGGGCTAGCACTAGAGCAGTTCTTCCATATGATGGTCGGATCCATGACATGAGGGGCACCATTATATCTTAAAATAGCTTCTGTTCTGAGATTGGCGTCTGCCTCCAACGTCCTAGTACGAATCCAATTTTTTTCTGTTACATTTAGCGTTATCAACATGACGTCATATCTCTTACCCGGATATACGATCGAAGCGTCCACTTCTATATGTGTGATATTATAACCATCTGATGCTATGGAAACAAACAAGGGTATGGTTATCAAACAACCGTACACCATGCCAGCGTTGATGATCCGGAACCTGTAGACTCGTCCTACTTCTACATCTAACACAGTCACTGGCGCCCCTACAATTCATGACGCCAGAATGGAAGTTTAAACAACCGAATAAGGAACCATCGATTGAATTTGAAAGTGTTAAAGAGTTAATGTTTTTGTCATCACCGTGGTACTATTTCATTTCGTTTAAGTTCGCGTCTCCGTAATGGTTCCGGTCTTGTATAATAAGAGTATGTTTCGAATCATCAGGGGACGGATTACAAACGCCCTAATAGATCGTTACTGCGTTTGGGTCTAAAATGTGAATGATACCACAATGTACAGCTAGGCGTCGCTTTGAATTCGTACCAGGCATAAAAGGACATTGTGTGATGCAGGCGACTCCGTCTATCCAGGGAGTGTCCCTCTAGGGAAAGACATGCCAGTGAATTGTCACCCCATCGCTGGACAACCGACTTATACCGTCAACGACAACTGTTTGACCCTCGTATACAATCAGTTGGCGACCAGGCATACGCCCATTGGCTACTGTTTCCACACACGGGATTTCGTAATCATCCGCTCTTACAATTCCCTCTACGTCTCGTTGTAGCGGTAGATTTTTCAACCCCACGGATATAATAAATTCATGCTGTGCATCATTGTTAATGTGTTTTTTATATGAGGCTGAACTAACATACGTCATTTGTATAAGTACGCATGCACAGAAACAAGACTTCCGTCAGCAATGCCGAATACAAGTGTTGTCAGACCAATGTCCTAAAACCGAGAACCACATATTGTTTCACATTGCTTGTGACAATGATAGGTCCTAAGATTACAGTTTTGGACTTGAAGGACTTTGAAGTTATGCATAAACATATTTGTTTTCCTTGAATTTCCCTTTTCTCAGTATCTTGCAGACCAAATACTATATGCGTACTAAAGTATCTATGATTCCATGTAAATAAAACGGCATTTAGAAAGCAAAACATAGTGGAAATTGATTTCATATGAAACTAATGTGAATATTTCACATACTATATAGCTCTAATAAAAGTGATCAACTGGTTTCTTTCAAATAGATAAACCGCACAGACTTTATGTCTTTGATAACACCGGTTAAGAATTACAATTCCTTCAGTTATAATCAATGCTACATGGTTGTATGCAAATCATGCACATACCAGGCATCTCTCTCAGAAAACGACTTGTTCTGAATGATGACAACTTTTGCTGGGTGTGCTGCAGAACTCCACGTCATAGGAGACTCGTCCACTTTTATGATAACATAGCTACCACAGATTGAATTGGTCAAGGTTATCCTATACCAAATGTTTAGATTTTTCAATCACGTTTTACAAATTATCAGCCATATTTAACTTAAACAGTTTAAATGCTGATACTGTAAAGTTGTTAATAATTGAAAATGCATTTTCTAAATTTTAAATTGTCATTTAAAATAAAATTCATCTTAGCATTATTTCTGGTTACCTTTGATTGTGAAATAGTGATTTATGCAACAACTGTACATCAGGTTATGGTATAAAAAATATAAGAAAGGCTAATTAAGCATTGAACTGCTCCCAGGTGGCATTAATTGGCAATATGAAAGCCAACTGGACAAAGGCAAATTCAATGAAGCGCAAGCGTGCTTCATGTTGGACTTGCTTGCTTGATTGGACTATCTCATAGAAAATTAAATTACACGTATTATTGTTCAGCATTTTGTTCAAACAGTATCGTATGTATCGTGTATGCTTTTTCAATGAATAGAACGGCTATCGCTCAGGGAGGGTCAATGGTATCCAACGTAATAATTATGACGCCATAATAATGATGACGTCAGCAGTCTGTCCATGGCATTCTTAGCCTATATGAATGCCAACAAAATTTGGCAGAGTTATATAGTGGCAATACCATACGATGGTAAATATTAGTCAGTATGGCATATACATGTATATGTAGCGGAACTGGACTGGGTCGATCGTCGGTGACCAGATAGCTCAATTGGGATAGCGTACGTCTAGAGTTCGGAGGGTCCCGGGTTCGAAATGTCCGAAAATACATTATTTTGCAGCTTAAGTCACATGCATCTGCCGTCAAATATCACATGGACCAAAGAATGACGTGAACGTGAAATTGCAATTAGCAATGATAAATGCATCAGCGGTACCCTAAAATCGCCATCGCTGGTAATAGATGAAACGGATAAAATGTTTGACGAAGGCAAATGTAGAAGCATTTTGGTTCATTTGACAATCATAAGTAGAACTGCAAATACCGAAACAAGTAAGTGAGTTATTTGTTATTCCAAACGGTAAAAATGCTGTCATAACACACTTCCTTGATATTATTTTTTTCCGCAATAAAGCAGGCAAATATAAAATACATATAATTTTTATTAATAAGTAACAGACGAAGATAATTACAGTCAACTCTTTAAATATCGCGACAAATATATCTTAAAAATATAATATATTATATATAATATATTAAATGAAATAAACTACTCACCAGTTCAGCATTATAAATACGCCAGACAGGATCTGTCCCGTTCTTACTCTGCCTAATATCATATCGTAAGGACTCGCCCACTCACAGTCACCGTTCTATACCAACCTGTCAGAGAAAACAAAAGAGAGGTATTAGAAGGTGAGCTCACAATACAGCACACATGATATGGTTCACCAACTACACCAGACCTTAAGGACATTAATTCAAACATAGAAACCATTTAGGCCCTACAGGTGTATCAGGTGATGATGATTATCAAAACAATCCTTTGTGGTTGATTGAAGTCCTCTGTTGCCGGAAAATGTTTAATTTCTCATAATTTTACATGGGTGCTGGTCCTTCCTCTTGACTCATGTTCACTTTATTGTGGTATAAGATGCTTTAACTGCATTTGATAAAATGATTATAAAGTGTTTATTTCAGGTCTATAATGCATCCTTTGAATTTTATGAGGGTATGCAACACAGTTCTGTTCAAACATATTCCATGATGCGCGCCAGCGCATATTGGAGAATATGTTTGAACGGAACTGTGTTGCATTCCTTCATAAATGTTAAAAAGATGCATTTCAAACCTTATATTTACGTTCTATTACGTCCACTTTTATTATTTGAAATTAAGAAAAAAATAATCACGTAAAAAAGCAAAACACCGTCATGAAAACAATATTAATTGAACGACCTTTTTCGCGGAAAGATGATGCGTTGTCAACAGTGACGAAATACACAGTTGCGCAATAAACAAATAGTTCCACTTTGCATAGTTTTAATCATTTAGTTTATTTTACCAGCATGTTTAACAAACATCGATTATCTTATCAATTGACATTATATCTTAATTTGAATAAAAAAATATTTAAGTTGCAGAAAGTCAGAAACTTAGTCCGTGTTCGTGGAGAGAGCTGACTGTTAAACAACAGTTGTGCAAGGGCTGCGTTCATCAGGCCATGAAGCGGTTGGACTTTCAACGAGATCGGTTAATGGAAATTGAAAGTGCATCCGTGAAATGTAGAGTTTCCTAAGAAACCGGATGACGATTTGAAAGATGCTGTTGGCTGAATTCTTGTGTCGATCCACTGTGTCAACAGGATTAGCTCATCGTTTGAGCATTCGGCATGTGTTACTGTCGCTGAGGGGACTGGCCTACGACCCGGGACGATTTGACCTACTTCGCCACTTGCAACGGACGGTAGTGTACAGGACAGCGAATTTTTCTGTTCTGTTAAAAATGATATGTTATAGGATCTAATAGCAGACACGCTTCGATGGCCCGACATAAACATGATGCGCCTTGATTCAAAACCACAGTCATTGCATATTCTAGGGACACGTCCGTGACGTCGCTGTCAGAAATATTGGCTGGAGCACAGGGGTTCATTATAAAAGCCTGTGGCTGGAGTTAGTACCCGACGAATTTTAGACGGTGAATAAGCGGACTTAAATTTCTTTAAACGGGGTGATTTCTTGTTGATAATTTCAAAAAAGTATAAATAATTTTGTTTTTGAACCGTTGATAAACAATCCCGGTTTTTTTTTTTTCGATAGTGTGTGTTTGGGGGAGATGGTGTCAGAGGTCATGTAACGGTACATGTAGTACTGTTAATATTACTACACACTTGTTTTTATTGAAACATTTTGAGTTGGTACTGTTATCTAGAGGCACTACAACACAAATGTAAATATAAATTGTTCGTTTCAGGTACTGATGCAGCAACTCTAAACCACGACGTTTCTGAAGCACAACAGGAAAAGATTAAAACTTGTCATTCAGAGATGGTATTTACGTCAGCTAAGGAAATCTTTCCAAGTGCTCAGTGTTGGTCAGCTTTTAGATCTTTTTTATCTACATATTAAGATAGGGTAGACCTTGAAAAAGAAGACCTTAACTATTACATGGACACACTTTTAGATATGGAGCACATTGATCTCGGCCGATATGACAAGTTATATGACATTGTTCACAAAATACATAAACGGGCCTCTCGCATTATTAAAAAGGCGGAATTAGAAAATAAATACTGAAAAATGGAGGTAAGTATCATTTAATATGTTTGCATATCAAAGGATTTCAATTAAACTGATAAATAAAAGATCGTCGACCGTTGATGCAATTATTATTATCTATATATATCCACATAATTTAACGTTGTGTAACGCACAGTTTTCTTGTGAACGCAAATGTGGTCTGTAGTCACACGTTGTCATGACTATATTATATTTGACTGTATTCGTTTAATTTTGAAATTTGGTCTGTTTCAGGGCGGCAAAAAAAAAGTGTAAGGGTACTTTCATCTCAATATTACAAGAAAGGTGTACCTCTCAAACCACAGCGCAGTACTCTCGAGTGAAAAACAGAATAACAGGAACTGGCAGTTCAGGTAATATAAGCATCACGATTCATGAAAACAAATTGACATATGTAACATACTCCTATTGTTTCCATTGTATGAAAAATATTTCATAGTATGTACGATGTTATAGTTAACACAGTATGCTAAAAAAAGAGTGGTGCTTGGATCTTGTTGTACTTAAATGTACTCAAGCATTTGTATTCTGTTTGTAAATTGCTTTATTAGGCAAGCATCTGATGACGCAACATAAATTTAAATCAATAAAATGAGAATTTGCAGCGGCTCAAATAAGCTTACCATTTGCGCGATGGTTAAATTATAGAGGCTTTATTATCACATTGCCAAATTATAGGTAAGAATCCGCCACAGTGGATTTAAATATTTTCCTTTTTATTATTTTAAGAATACGCTTAATACTTAACATAACCTGTTTGTCATTTTTAGATACGATTATAGTTTAAACTAAAATAATAAATAATGGCGTGAAATCGTAAAATCATATCAAGATTAATATATTTGTTTACAAAAAAATGAAGAGGAAATATGAATGTTCTTAGGGACAATAAGAGCCTTAGTTCACTTTAAACTCACCTAGTTCACTAGACCAACCTGAGCTGATGCTGTACTACTGTAACCCTTTACATCTTTAAAAGCTTATCGGATATCAGATATATGTTTTAATCAATAGTACTTGGGACAAGATATTTATTTTAAAATGTAATATAGGAAAGGGTGTTGCCTAGAAGCTGTGTTGGGGTGCTGAAAGAAGCAATATGATGGTTGCTCTAAATGTACACATTTAGTACGGTTGGAAGGGGTTACATTTTGAAGGTTTTAAAGTGATTGTTTTTATATCATGTGTAACTAACGGCCACTTGTAGCCTGTGTTATATATTGTGTATAGGGTTGGTTGGTTTTAAGTGAGAGTATTGACAACTAATAAAGCTTTTAAGGATATTTTACCCTGTCGCTATTAACCAGCAGAATTCGTTTATACATTCATATAGCGATCATGCAACAATGTGTAGACGATTCGATTATATACCACGTGTAGTTAGGTATTAAAATGGATTTGAAAATATATATTTCATTCCGTATCTCATTTCCCTTCAAATATATTCAATGAGCGTTTTAGAAATGCACATGTTTCTACTCCTGGTATTTATTTTCACATTAAATATTGTTCTATAAAGGTGAATCTAGTTTATTTTACATTTTAAACCAGAAGTTTTTAATACCTGAACAACCATTATTACGTGGGAAATATCGTATTTTCTATTGCTACAATTACCGTCAGGTGGAAAGCGGAAACCCTTAAAAATGTCCGTCAATGTTTAAGTTTGACGTCACACTGTGATTGGTCCTCTATTACGCTATCCGAATGACGAAAAAAACCAATCAGATCCCGATTGAAAAACTTCTACGCGTAAAATTATTTGCATTATGCTGTTTTCGTACGAAAACAATTTGATAGTTATTGACAACGGAACGTTATGTATACATTTTAAATGTATAGAATTGTAGTTGTCGCTAGAAATTTGTCTTATCATATGAGTATTATT
>JAUMHH010008325.1:0-11224 GCA_032359455.1 Chlamys rubida
AGACGACCTACGAACTAGATTGTGATAAAGCGGTATATAACAACCTCGAATTATTATTATTATTATATGATAGTTTTGAAAGACTATAGATAATTTTTCTCCATAGAACCCAACAGTATCAAACAACTGAGCTGCTTGATTTATTGGGGGCAGCCAATAATAATTGAATAGTAGTAATTGTATATATTGCAATAACATTTTGTGAAAATGGCAATATATATATATTGATACAATTTTTGAACAAATTGCCTGGGAGTTCAAGGACATTTCTGTAATAATATTCCAGAAATAACGTTAACATCATGATTGGATCAATATTATCCTTCTTAAGCTGTGTGTGGATAACTTTCAAAATTATATGAATTAATTGTCAACTTATCATTGAAGCTTACTGAACTGGTTCTCACATAATAAAATATGGACTTTTAGGAATACAATACACCTTGTGATATATTGTAATGTTCCTTCAATATTGCAATAAATTGCAAAGTGAAAATTGCTAACATTACCCACCCCCAGTATCATGTGATAAATCCAAGTTGGGCAGTAATGCATTTTCTTTGATCATTAATTAAAACTTCAAACATAGTCTAACAATATACATTGGCATTGACCAGTCTGCTTGAAACTATCTCGAACGTGACGTGCCGTAAGTTGATTTTTACTTTCAATGTTAATTTACTTACTTTCAATAATTTTTCCTGTTGTTGTTTTTCGTCCGATTTTGATGATATTTTTGTTTTTATTTATATAATTACATTTGTCATCGTTACTGTGACGTTTCATCTCCGCATACAAGTTACTGTTGACATCAGGCCGCAAGGTATTTGCATATTAATAGTATACTGTTTTGATCAAATAACTTATCATGTTTAAAAATCTTTAGAAATGCATAGTTATGTTAATGATATCAATAGAAGCGCTGGGTAATTTCTAGATGTGTGCCAAATTATAAAACAAAATGTTGAAAAAAAGTAAATGTTCGAATCGTATAACGGGCATGATGTATATCCGAATTTACCGTCATTTGGTTCCTTGTTTAGAAACAATAAAATTAGTTTCGAAAAAATCCTTGAAAGACAAAGATAAGAGCGGTGTTTAAAAAAGCTAATTAAAATTAAATTATGTGTTTTAAAATATCATTGACCCACTTTCTTGATGATTTTGATAATTATTCTATTTCAGGGTACGGAACTAACATGACGTTCCATATATTCAACATGGCTGGCATCAGAGGTAAACAGCAAGTGCTCTGTCATATTTATCATTTAATGTTTATGCGTTGCAAACTTTACGATTTCAGAAGCACGTGCCTTTTGTTGGTTAACTTTCATTATAAATATATGATGTTCGCCGATTTTGACGATTGGTTAAACAGATTTTGATATGTTTTATGTTGGTTTTCAAACAAGCCGGATGAGTGACAGGTAGACTCACCGTAGAGTCACAAGAGAAATACCTGCTATAGAATGTCTGTCACATGAGAGCATTAGTCATAAAAACATTTTTCATAGATATTTTATGAAAATTGTGTATATATACCTTATACAAATACAAGTTTTTCTTCTATGATAGATTTTCCTTTTTCCATCAGAAAGAGAAATAACATTTGTTTTGCACATTTGTGATTTGAAGATAAAACACTGCAGGCTACTAACTAGATCTGTTTTGTACATGTTTATGTGTATATTACCTGGTGAATCTTACTATATGAACACCGACAGCTTTCAAGACTTATAATGTAAGGTTTAAAAAAAACATTTTCGTTGAAATCAACGAGTCGTGTTATATTCAACTGATCAAATTGATGGATTTGAAAAGCGCATAGAATAATTTACATGACGATAACATGGCATCATTCTTTTGTTGTTTGGTTCGAAGTTTTTCTGGAAATCCATTCGAACATTATGAGGATATTTGTTTGAGGATTCACGTCTTTCCAACAGCTACAGTCATTTGAAGACAGGTTCTAAGGAGACTCCACCAAAAATAAAGAGTAGAACAGAGACACAGGAAAAGATAGAGATTCAAAGTGTTGTAATAGGGTCAGCAGTTCAATTTAGTTTTCTGCAATGAAAATCAATGTCACGTGATTCTGCAGGGGGCCCCATATATAGTGCAACACACATACCTCCATACGCAGAGTTATCTCCCTTTCTTTAAGTTATATTCTTTAAACAAGTTTAGAACAACTCTTCAGATAGTCATTTTGGCTATAAAAGCTCAATATCTATCTTTATAAAGCTCTGTACTGCACCTGACTAATGAGTCATTTCAGGTACTGTTAATATAACACATCCTTGAAATTTAATTCAAGGGGTTATGCTCACTTACGTTCTCAGCCCCTGGAATATATCATGTCAAAATAGAAGTCTCAGTGTGTGCCACCTTGTTGATGATACAAAAAGACCAGTTTCATCCTTCAATGTGTGTCAAAAGTTTCGTGGGACAGTGTAACAGTAAAATTGACTGTCTTTGATGTCGGCTGTCAGTCCTCTAGATCTAACTGTCAATTCAGATGATAGCTAGGTATCAGCCTAGCAGTTGGCCAGACTCTTTTTTTTACCTGAAACCAATCAAATAGCTAGCTGTGTGCCTTCAATTTTGCCATGACATATTCAGGGGTTGCAGAAAACATAAGTGTGCATAATTCCTTTAATTTTGGGGTTGACGTAAATGATAGGTAACCAAGGCAACCATGTTAGGGTATTAGATCCAACCTCGCAGTCACAGATGTGTAGCTTGTTATATAAACATCATAAATCATAATGCAGCAGCTGGTTCATTGCCATTTTCAATGTCGATATAGGTACCTAATATCTTTTTTTTTTTTTTGCTGATTATATGTAATTTGTCTCCATATAACCTTTTTAATATAAAATGAAGTATTTAAAAGTCTTGCTTCCAACTTACCCTAAGCATAATTTATGAACTGAAAGTAGAAACACAATAACTATCATGGTTGACCAAACCAAAAGGGAGACAACAAATATACGTGTATACGAATAGTATATTTATGTAGTCTTTGATGAAACAAAAAAAGAATTCATTAATTACAACTAAAATTAATTATGCAATTAGAATCCACATGGATGCAAATCTTCATAACTTATAATAAGCTAAAATTTACATCAAAGGCAAAACTTTTACTGTGTGATTCGAATTCATTCAAGGATTTAAAAGAGATAAAGATTATCACTGAAAATTGTATGTTTTTTGGTGTTATAGATATTGTTTTATTTAAGTTGGTGCAATTAAACTAAATTGTTGTTCTTTTTTTTATTTTTCATTCATGTCAATTCCATCCTGTCAACAAACAGCGTAAGTATTTATTATCTTTAATGCCAATCAGACTTCTTTGTTAGCTTAACATTCTTTTCTTAAAAGAAATATGACATTGAACTGAGTAATGATTTCCCCTTAAGTATTACTACAGTATTGCTAACAATTTTCACCAATTTCTTGATTTTAACTCAAGAACATTTCTTTATGATAAAATCTTTTTGACAGAAATTGAATACACAATTGGTCTTTTAAAACTAAGGACTTAGATATTCATCATCAGGGATAATTTAAAAATTGACTAAATTTCTTAATACTGGTAAGGTTTTATAAGTGTGAATTAAATTTTAACTTTGATTTCTTTAACCCTGTCAGTATGACTCAATATAGTTGTTATCTTGCATTTGGTGTTAATTGATCTACTTTCTCTTTGTGTTGCTAATGCCTTTATTATTTTCCAGGTTGATAAGCCTTGCATTTGCAGCGGCGATAGGTATCACATTTTTGGTGTTAGGATGTGCCCTCCCACAGTTCAAGTAAGAATAATCTGATCTAACATAAATACATTTGTGTGTCAAGTTTATTTTTAACATGATCTGAAATTGTTGAATGAATTACAGGTATACTGGTACATTAATTTATACCAGACATGTGTGTTTCTTGTGTGTACGATTAAATGTATCTTAAAGGCAAAAAGTTCTTTGAACAGCTCTAGGAATACCAACTCTAGCCATTGTAATTTCAAAGTAGAACAATAGATGATATGTACCTTTGTCTTTATACTCTTGGATTGTTATATATTATGAATTGGGAAATATCACAAAAAATATTTGTTATTATAAGTATTGAGTAAACTTTTAAATAGAATTTCCACAAAATATCAAACCAAACTAAACCATAACTGTGAAAGCATTTAATGATGATATCAAAGTTTTACTTTCTACACAAACAATGTACGTATTAAACGTGTCGCAAAGTTTCAAGACCGACTGGTCCCTTTGTCAAGCTATGACTGAGTGAGCCATTTAATGTTGTTTTGGTTTCTTTACAGCAATTGGTGGCCCCTGTTTGTGCTGTTTTTCTACATCCTGGCCCCTCTGCCGATGACCCTGTCCAAGCGATGTATGAACTCATTTGACTCGTCCAGTAGTGCCTGTTTAGAAATGGCTATCTTTGTTACTACAGGGATAGTTGTGTCATCAATGGGGTTACCAGTGGTATTGGCACATGTCAGTATTGTAAGTATTAGGTACATTAAAAAAGATGAAAAATTAAGGCTACAAATATGCTAATTCCATGTTGGTCAAGTAATCAGACTTAGTCCTAATGATATCATTGGGCAAATATGGCATTATCTAATTAATGACACTTTAATTAATTGTCTTTCTAAAATAGCAGAAAAAGTGATTAATTTTAGTGTTCAAATGACAGAGCTGCGTTCAGTTGGCATCAATTTCAGTATTGGTTCATGATCAGTTTGTTTTGTATTGGCCCAGTTGGTCGATAATGGCCAAGTCCTAGCCATATTGGCCCAGTTGGTCGATAATGGCCCATTCCTAGCCATACTGGCCCAGTTGGTCGATAATGGCCCATTCCTAGCCATACTGGCCCAGTTGGTCGATAATGGCCAAGTCCTAGCCATATTGACTCAGTTTGACTATATTTCGTGGCACAGTTTTCCCATATTATTATCAAGGTGTGAATAGTAAATTTATTCAATATTACATAAACACGGGTACTATATACATGTAATAATGTAATACATGTAATAATGTATTACATGTAATAATGTATTACATGTAATAATGTATTACATGTAATAATGTATTACATGTAATAATGTAATATATGTAATAATGTAATACATGTAATAATGTAATACTTACACATGTAGTATATGATAGGCTTATTAGCCAAGGGCCAGTATGGCAGACCAAGGCCTAATAACTGGGCCAATATGGAATAAGCTTATTCATTTTATAACCATATCATATAGGTATATACTTATACAGGTAGGTTTATTAGCTTTGGGCCTATATAACAGACCATGGCTAATAGGCCAATATGGAATAAGCTTGTAAATAATACTATCATATACAATGTAGGTATATATGTGGGGTTATTAGTTGTGGGCTAATATAACAGACCATGGCTAATAACTTGGCCAAATAGGAATTAAACTTATTAATAAACCTTCACATAGTACAATTATAAAAACTTGCGGCCATGGGTGAAGACTGAGGCCTAATAACTGGGTCAATATAAAATTAGCTGATAAATAAAAATATGCTTTCATTGATTAAGTTTCTAAAAAAGAAAATTAACCATAATTCAACATATTCAACATTATTTGTTTAGTTGATTTATCCCAATCATGTATGGATACAAAAAGAGGAAAATGAAAGGGACTTTGAATACAAAAAGGAAAATACTTGGAATTAACATTAAAATACATCTATATTTCAGAAAAAATATCTAGGGTTATCCACCAAAACTTGGGAAAGAAAATGAAGCATGTGTTATCAAAAGCATCTTATAATTAATGAATCGTCAAATTAACAAGATCTAGAGACTTAAGGAGATTAAACACTTATTTTAGTAATACGGAAACAAACAATTCTTTTAGATATCAGTAGCCACCTTTGATTCAGATTAATGATTGACCCATAATTAGTATTGTGTATTTATAATTCTTACACATTTTCTGCTAAACAGACAAAATTAAACTTAGATAACTTTATTAATAGATTTTCAAGATGGTAGCTGTGGTGGCCATTTTGGATTCACAATTGAATTGGAGGGAAAAAACCCAGCTTAGTCAGGATTGTACGATATTCATTCTTAGAATTGTAGAAAGTCTAACTAGAATATTTGGGAGGAAGAAAAAAAAGAATATTCAGGTTATGAATGTCTTTAAGAGTTAAGAAGTTTTTCCATACCTGGGCCAGGTAAGCTAATAAGATATTGGTTTATTTTCAGATCCAGTGGGGAGCATGTGCATTGGTGCTGTCAGCTAACATTGTGGTGTTTTTGACAATTCTTGGCTACTTCTATGTTTTCGACAGTGACGACCTTGACTATTCAATGTGGTAAAGGCCTGGATGCATGTAGAAAGCCTCCGAAGATTTGTTAGACAGTCAACAATCAGCGTTTTGCTGGACAATGTTAAGTTTTTCCAAGCCATTATCTCTACAGACCATGATGGATGTCTGTAGTCCTGAAGATTGTATGGTCTCCTGTGGTCAGTCGGAGTTGCCAGAATAAAAACAATCAAATGAGAATCTCCCTGACATCAGCAATATTAATACAATATTTCTTTTAGTTAAATATAACATGCAGGAGGGTTTTAGAACTTACAATTTCTCAAGGAACCTTCATGATATTCTTGATACAGTAATGCTATGTAGCCAATATAAGAGGATATAAAATACCTCTACAGTTATAAAACTTACAAAAAACCCCTTAAAAATAAACTGATTATTATTTCTGTATTACAGTATCATAATTTTTGTTAATCTTACCATAGTTTGTTAATAATCAACTTGATTAAAATTCATTTAATGTATAGTACATATATTTCCTCTATAGTATATATATTTACTGTATAGAAATTATATTTACTTTACAGCATTAAGTAATTTTATTTACTGTAATAGCACATACATTTACTGCATAGTATTTAAATTCTCTGTATATAGCACTTATGTTTACTGTATGGTACTTATATTTACTGTTTAGTACTTATGTTTACTGTATGGTACTTATATTTACTGTTTAGTACATATAGTAATTATAGTTACTGTATTCTAAATATAATACTTATATTTACTGTATAGTACTTATATTTACTGTATGGGACTTATATTTACTGTATGGGACTTATATTTCATAGAGGTTTTATTTTTGCTATAATTGTGACCTAAACATTTACTCAGTACATAAACCAAACAAATGTCTTGCCTTCTGATAGATGATTAGTTATGATATATATATTAACCAGCTTAAGTGTTGCATGAAATTTATACCCTGAAATTTGTTCCAGGAACAAAAATGTGTATATTTGACCTCATGAAATTAAAGTGCTATACAGTAATACAAAAAATGTATATTTCCTTATGTGACGCTCCATTAATTTATTGTTCGTTTTGTTAAATGGTCAGCACAAGGCTTGTACAGTAGGTTAGAGTAAGTGATATGTCGGTGACTGTTATGAGGTAACTGTTGTGGTTAGAAGTGAGCTTTACTAATTGATAATGACAAGTTCTGTACTGTGCTGTAAACATACTTATGATAGTGTCATATTTTAACACATATAACATGACTTTACTATGTAGTATATGATGTAACTGTTGAGCTGTCATATTTTAACACACATTACAAGAATGGTATTGTGCTATCCTACTTCAGCACATATTACCACAAGTCTCAGTCTAGTATTGTCATATTATGGCATACATTACAAGTATGAACTATGATATTGTGCTGTTTAGTTTCAGTACACAGACATGTACCGGTATGATATTGTGCTGTTTAGTTTCAGTACACAGACATGTACCGGTATGCTATTGTGCTAATTATATTTTAGCACACTTTACAGGCATGGTTAAGTGCTGCTTACTAGAATACTGAACTGAATTAGTAGGAATTAGTACACATTTCTGGTTTGATAGGGCTATTGTGTATTTTGTGTGTACTATCATAATTTAGTAGCTAGGTGTCACTATTATGGTAGTACTAGTGCCGCTATCATATTTTAGTACCAATTTTACTTTATGAGTTAATTATATATATGTGGCAAGTACTATAATCATGTATTATGTTTTAGCAAACATTACTTGTAAAATTGTGCTATTTAGCACATATCGCTGGTAATATTAAGCAATTATAATTTAGCACACAATATCTGGTTTTCTTGCATTGTTACCGCATCAATATGTTAGCATTATAAGATGCCTCGGAAAATACGTATACCATTTTATTCCATAAAGTGGTCCGTTTCATTGCCCTACTTTAAGATGGCTGAGAATTTACAGGAACATAAAAAAGATCAAAGGTAAAATATGAATATTTAGGGTAAACAAGCGATAGCATAAGCATTGCTTGTACTCCCAACTAACTTGAAGGAAAGTAATGTATTAAATACAACAGTTGGTATTAAAATCAAAAGCCAATTTTGTACATATATATGTAAGATATTGTTTGTGTACATCTTGTGAAAGTGTCTTTGATGTCAAAGAACAAGAGTTTTTTATAAATCTATATTTGTACTTACATGGTGTATGATAATCAGAATACATGTACATAGTGTCGAATCTGCCATCAACATATATGAGACACAAATAAATAACTAAAGTAACGTCAGTTGTTTTTTTAAGTACAGTGTACATTTTAATTTGTTTTTTGTGCTCAGCAGAAACCAATAACAGCGTTTCAGAATTAAGGCTTGGTTAGACCTTTTTACCTTTATAAGTAAATTATTTGACATTTTATATATACATTTGTTCATGCATGCTAACCCTTTCACCCCTATGCAACTTTAGTAAACTCTACCATGCATTGATCTGGATGAGTCCATTATGGTCTACAGTGGTGAAAGGGTTAAGACTGTCAATATTGTGTATCATATTGTATAGCCCTCTTGCTTTTGTATTCGAAACAATTTGGTCTTTAATTAAATGGTCAAAATTCAGACAATTCTATATATGTTGAAGTGATGCCATTGAGTGTCCATTTACACCAATACACCATGTACATGTAATTAAATCAAACTCTCTTATAGATACTACACATACATTGTACTATAGATTAACATATTGTAATAAATACAATACATTGTACTTTAAATACAAAACATTGTACTAGATTTAATATTGGTAAATACAATGCATTATACTATATACCAGGTACACTGTATATGTAACAGACAGGACCACGTCCTTGACCAGGCAGCTCAATGGAAGAGCCTTCGTCTAGAGTGGTTTGAACCCGAGTCTCCTTTTACATATTTACATATACAGTACATTGTGATACATGTATAATTCACTGATACAATGTGATGTAATAATACAATACAGTGTACGATAGATAAATACGTCATTGTACGGTCAATAGAAACTTCAATTTTACCTCACAAGTAATGTATATATGTAATACATTGCACTTATAATATAACAATACAATATTAAATTTTTCATAAAAATAGTACTTTGTAATAAGATAAGATTTTATTAAATTCAAAGTTTAATATATGTCCAAGAGTAAGAATTTAACAGCATGTACAAGATGGTAATATGGAAGATACAGTACCTGTATATAATTTTTGTTCAATACATAGTTGATTTGTAGAGTAACAGGAATATGAATCCTGTCAATCAAGTATTAAGTTGTTTGTGTATGTATCTATAGAAAATTAGGCGATGGTACTATTTCTCACTGTGTATACGCCAGTGGTCTGTCGAAATACACAGCACTACCACTCCCAGTACACCATATAACGAGGCAGTACCCAAATAGGATAACTTTTTGCAAAAATACTTATAAATACATAAATGTGTCAAATAATCAGTTAAAACAATGATGTAGTCTTAGAATAGATAGCCATGCACCATTTTTTGTCTACAGATGTTTAGTTTTTAAGTTCAAATAGCACAAGAAAACGTAATTCAAACTCAAATGTTGGTGTTTGGTTACGTTTTTAAAAAATGGCTCGTGCGACAAATATGCATTCTGTTTTGGACTGTAGGAATAAATTCACACTATAGAAATACTTTTTGTCATATAAATTCTAAAGGTCATCATAACATGTTAATATGCTGACAAAAAAAATATTCATTTGAAGCGTAATATACTGCAAAATTCAAGCCTTGATCCGATTTGGGTCCTGACATTCTCAAAAACCAGAGACACGGATTAGTGACTTCAGAGCATTCTATAAATATCTCAAGTGAGCCCCGGGTGCTAATTTCGTTTGTAAGAACACCCATCGATATTCTCCCTTTGATACAACTGTAGTAGTTTTCGTATAGTGGATTTTCAGGTAACCACTCACGGGTTCTGTAGAATATGCTTATGACATATATATGACTGCGTAACAAAAGGAAACAACGCAGTAAATATGTACTGAACGAATTTATTTACACAAAACACCCTTCGAGACGACCCCCGACATTATACACAACAAGCAATACACACAATAGATATACTAAGACAAAATAGACGACTCACCTACTATAGACGACGGATAATTTAGAATATAGTTAAGCCGGTATCTGTTGACTCTTGGTCAGTTCCCAGGCTAAACTTGACCCCGAGACAGAGGCCGCTGAAAGAAACCGAAACATGAATTTAGTGACCCAGGCCGACTGTTAATTTGACTTAACGAAATGTTGCGTCAGGCAGGGTCCTTGAGCTCTGGCCATTTCCCAATCCAAAGTTCCGCCAGAACTAACGAAACCCCCGTGCATTCGTTATATAATGGACCTAGCCCCGTCTTCCGACGCTGGACCCGCCTAGTTTGATCCTGGTTCGACTGGTTTGGCCAGTCCAAACCATTAACCACCAGTGCCAAAAATAGCACAGGGGAATTCCCTACAGACATACGAACGCTACAATATGGCCGTCTCACAAGACAGAACGGAGTATACCTAGCAGGAGTAAACGTGTTCCTGCTACATATATATACCACGCATACGATACAAAAAGCGCTCGCTGCGCTCGCTATAAACTATTAAGTATTAATATAATATTAGAACAATTTATATTATTTACAACTAATATAAATATATTGGAATAATTCCTACTGTATTCTTTTATGTTCTAATCTAGTATAACATTTCCTATTGTTACATGACTCGCTATATAAATGCATATATTTACATTTGCATGGCATTGCCACTATATAGCCTCTTTGAAAGCTGTGTCGTTGATGGGACTTTAATCACCA
>JAUMHH010008336.1:0-11224 GCA_032359455.1 Chlamys rubida
ACGTAACATTGAATTATGAGATTCAAAATAACCTTTTTTCTCTCCATATAATATACACGAGTTATACAATCTTGTCAAATGAAATACATCTCGATCCACTCCCTTAGTCTACTTCGGTGACAAAGGACTAGGGGCGTTCAGGGTCATTTCCGGCCTCATCGGGGATTTAGAATTAGTACTTATATTCGTCATCTGGCATAAATGAGGTATGCAATTATGAAATTTTAAATTAATTCGACAACTGGTTTAGGAGATATGGCATTACAAAAAAGAGAGACATAAATCCGTATTTTCATAATAAAATGCGCGAAGACCGTGTATTGTGCGCTATTTGATTGAAAATTTGTCATTTTGAAGGAAATTAACTAAACACTTTTCAAATTTTGATAGCCTCCGCATGCAACAAACAAATGAATATTCGACAGGCTTACACATTGTTATACCAGTGTTCATTCGTAGAAAGGAATTTTTGTTTGTCACATGCGGAGGCATTCATTTCTGCATGCTAACTGTTCAAAAACACCATATTTTTGGCTACATGTATTTCTTCATAACAACACAGTTTCGTTGCCATGCGGATTGAAAAAAAATCTACACAAAGAAAGATAGACCCAATTAACGAATATGATGTTTATAACAGAAATTGATAAATATATTCAAATTGAAATGTTTTACTTTTTATGAGGCAAAAATTGACCCATAACGCCACAAGTCCTTTATGTCTGGTAAATAACTCCAAACGCACCTGTGTCCAGTGCTGACAGCAGGAAGCCCGAGACACACCTTTTTACATGTGTTCAGGTATGACATCAAAGGGATGTCAGCAGGTGTGCAAGGGGGTACATGAAGTTAGTATGTAGATTATGCGTCTTCCAATTTTCCATTTAAAAACAGGATAGATAACGGGGACATGATTAAGGATCAATTTCAAGGGAAATATGCATAAATAAAATGCGTAAGCACTTTCACAGAGTCGCATTATATGCAACACAATCAGTACAACTGCATCACCCGACAGATGAAAGTCAGGAACAATAGAAATAATGCTGGGCCATGTTATGTACATTATATGTAACTGATCCGGTGGTCCAATAAGAAATAACTCGTATTTGTTAGACTTTAGCGGACAGGCTCTCCTTCTGCAAAATTCTTAAAATTGGTGTGTATATTTCTTTTGTGTTACAAATGAAAGATGTGTATATGCTAACTTCCTTAATTCACTGGATTGCATAAAGAATAGAAATATGGAAATTATCCCCTCACAATATCTCTATATTTAATGCAACGAGACAAGACAAATAATATAACAAAAACTACATATTTATTCACAGTGTTTCCTTTTTTTAAACAGGTGGTAAAAAGCACGCGTTGCTGCTCATTTTTAGTATAAATTATCGTACCGATGCATTTTTTGTCAATTTCAATCATCTATCTATTGTAAAGAAAGGGGCGGGATGTGTGCTTACGTTTGACTCAATTCTTAATCAATTGCTTTGTGTTGTATATAGGGGCTCATCATATTTTCTAGATATCAATTGAATAATAAAAAGTATAATATTTACAGTACTAGATTAACGAATTGTGTACAAACACGGATTTAGATAGCATCCGCATGTGTGATCGGACACCCGCATACAGCACATCGTTTGCCTCCTCCATAGGAACTCATTTCATCATTTAAATTGTAAGAAAAAAGGTATTTTATTTGTATGTAGCACTTTGAATATTACCTACACAAGTAAGTGACAATTGCATATCATATAAATAGCTAAAAATCTCGCATATCGAAGCACGATCGAAGCTTCCTAGTACTTTGACCTTGTGACGTCAAAAAAGGTACACTTTATCAATACCCCGGAGAAAAACATGGACCTGCGGCCAGTTCTTTATATAAAATCTTTGCTATTTGATTGTATCGACCAGAAGGCGTGCTGTATGCTGTTTCCTGGATGGTCATGCAATGGTGTCGCTTGTGCGTAATATATGTGTAATTTAAATGAGGTAATATCTTCCAAACATAATTATGTAATTGTTTTTCCTTTTTTTTTAGTAACAGCTTCTATGACCTTGACCATGATTAAATATCACATAATGTTTTTTATAAAATCATAGGAATTTGTTTGGGAAGAAAACAAACATTGCTTAAAAAGATTCTATGTGGGGATAGATGGAGGAATACAACTGTACACTACAGACGGACGGGCGGTATTGGCAGGAGCGGGCGATCCCTGTAAACAGGTAGCAGTTTGGCCTCATCACATAACGTCATGTACACTGACCGGGGATGTAGCTGCTGTTGATAATGATGATGTACCGTTTGATGACTACATGGCTGGTAAGACACCAGGCAAGCAACCGCGCGTCATCGTGATGGATAAACACCTAAACCTGAAGTTTTACTGTAAAGACATTGGTACGAGGAAAACACACGGAAGTGACATTCAGTCATCAAAGTTTTACCCGTTCGATGTTTGTTTTGATGGAGCTGGTGATGTCCTTGTAACGGAATTTGTCACCAAGTCAGTACTACTGATTGACAGGAATACTGGACACTATATGAGAACTGTTTATACATCTGATGGACGTGAACCTTTGTGTATCAGCCTACATGATGACGTCACACTCTGGGTCAAACACAGGATTGAAAAAACAAAGGTCATCCAATATAAATAGACGTGTGAGGACAAATATTACTGCATACAGATAAACTTACTTCATTTCCTAACGTTACCATAGTAACAATAAACACTGATGATCCTCAGCCACCGCCATCGTCAGAAAAGGGATTACCTCCGTAGTCATAGAGAAAACATGGTCAGGATTAGGATAATAAAGTAGTGTTTTATGACATCTGTAACATGTCTAATAGAACAAAGTGTTTTGTGTATTATGTGACCATGCAGCGTTACGAGGATATTCGAAAATAAAATTATCTGGACAAACGGGAAGTTTACTTTAACTCTCTCCTTCGTCACAAGGGAAAGGCATCGTCTTGAAAAGGGACCTGGCGCTTACAAAGTTTTCAGAATAAACCGGAAGTTCACTTTTAATTACCATTCTCTTGAAAACATATTCCGGCGCTTAGGCAAGATCTTGTATAAGTACCTATCTATATCTATATATCAGGATAATGACGACAGCAATAATTTAAAAAAAAAAAAAAAAATTATTCCCGTTAGAAAATATTCAACGTGTCAGGTATTTCCCTTACAAATGCATCGTCTCTTATCTGTGATGATTCTTGCACATGTTCATCTATACAATGTTGTAATTCGTAGAATTTAACTCGTTTTTTTCAATTTGTGATATGTTTAATGATGATGCTACATTATTGTATTTCTTTATTACAAAGAAATAAACAATTGTATGAGTGGCAAGAAATCTTCAGGTTCTCGGTTCATCAAAGATCCCGTCGATATCTGATTGTTAATTTTGTTATATCATGTTTTAGTTCCTTATCAAAATGTTATTTTACATGACTTTGAAATTATGACTTATTTGTTGCACTAAACCTTATTTCCTAGAGTAGTATAATAGTTTTTGACACTTTTGAGCTCTGAATAAGACGGGTTTTTTTCATGATTTTTAGCCAAATCCGGATAAACGTATCTGGTGATATATGTTTTATCTGACATGACTTTTAAAGCGTTGATTACATTTAAACTGTTGAGATTCAATATCAAGTTCAAATCTACAGAATGTTACCATGATGATGTGAAAATTGTAATTTTGGTTAACACCAAATCTGATTTTACTTGACACAGGTATTGCTGAGACAACTTCACGGTCAAAGTAATTGATGTGTTTACTATATATTGTCCAGTCTTATATTTCTGTAAAATGTAATATGCTCCTAAGAAAAAATACCAACATGTACGTCACTTTTATGTGCTATATATTGTACCTGTTATCATGCCATTTGCTCTTTGTGAGTTGCTTTGAAATAAATAAGTAATTTTACTGTGCGTCGGAAATTCGTTTGTGTTTGTACTTATCCGAGAAGCTTGTTCGGGACATATCTTTAATACTATTTCACCTGGAGTAACCAGATTTGATGTCAACAATTACGTCACTGTGACCTATGACCTTTGACCTTTACTTTTGAAAAAGTTTGCCCGGGGCATATCCTCAGTACTTTTTCACCTTGAGCAACAAGATTCCGTGTGCAAGGACATATTTGCAAGACGGAGTGCAAGAATATGGTCACTGTGACCTATGACTTGACCGGGGAATATCATCTATACTTTTTCACCTGGAGTAACCAGATTTGGTGTGCAAGGACACATTTGGATGATGTGTTAAATATAGAAAGCATTACCGGTGGGGGACTATGGATTGCCTTGTTTATTATTGTCTTCTTAACGGTATTTGTTTACACTGTATTCTGTAATTAAATCATATCATAATCAATAAAGCAATTAATTGATGTTTTGTTTCTTTTATAATTTGACAATTATTTTGTTAATGTTGTCAATTGGGAAGAAATAAACAGTTCTTGATTACACAGACGAAATATCCAAGTCAACAAAATATACTTGTGCATATAATATTTGAATTAATTACAATCAATAATTTGTTTTATTTATCCTATTTTGTCGAGATAGAAGGCCTCCTTAAACAGGCAAAACGATACATTTCATAAGAATTAATTGGAATACATTGTCCAAACAAGAGGCGATTACCTTGTCATAATGAATATCTCAGTCGCAATCCCTCGTTATGTGCATAAGTAAATTTCCATCAGCACTACTGAGCTTGGCCCTTCAGCATAAAAGTACGACAAAAAATGTATACTGGGTGTACAAATATATCAACGTTTTAAGACCGGGATTCGAACACTGGACCTCTGATCACAATACAATCGAGTGGTACGTTTCCTGGACCAGTCCGACTACCAAAACGAAATTAAGGGGAGGTAACTATGTGTGGGATTGAGACAAAATCAAACTTGAAAACACTACTTGTCTTCAAAATATCCTCATGGTGACAACTGCATGATTGAAGTACGGAAGGGTTGATGTTGGCAATGCTGGTTTCTTTAACCATTTCAAGTCTCCTCGCTTATGATATGTGTAATAGGAGCGGGAAAATGCACGACCAGACCGGGGTTCGAACCCAGTACCCTCTGAACTCTAGATGGACGTTCTAACCAATTATGTAACCTGGTCGCCGGCGATCGACTCAGTCCAGTTCCGCTACATATGTGTGGAGTACAGATGTTTCCTAATTCCTGAAGCTTTAAGAACCCCTGTGTTATGTCTTGGCTCGCTTGGCTGTGTGAAAATGTGTGAGGAATCAACAAAGCGCCTGTCTTCTTCAATGTTTATTACAGAAGCGCGCGAATTCACCTCCTTTATGAGAGTTCCTAAAAACAGTTACAAACTTATCTCCCTTCGACCATACATTACATCATTTTCTTTCTCACCCATCACATACCATACATACAACACCTGTCCCGCTGCCCTGTAGATTTACCCAGGTTGACCAGGTAGCTTAGCTGGTTAGAGCCACAGTAGAACAATTGTAGGTCTGGGGTTCGAATTCTGGTCTAGCCTCAATGAATTTTGCTGTAAAACATTTTGTTAATAGTATTTTGTTTATATTAAACTTTATCTTTTTCAGAAAAGTCCCGCAAGGTTTGGGTTTCTTTTCAGAAATGATTTATCAAAACTATAGTCATGCAGGCCAAAACAGTTTCCAACGAGTAGTTTCGTATGTTGGCCATGGTGCGGGGATCCTGAAATAAACACATAAGACTACAGGTATAAACATTGGGGATAATTTTAATCAAGAGAATGTACCACAACGAAGGGAAAATGTGCGATCAATTACTAGTTTTACTAGTCACGACGTGGTAATTAAAATTCCAATCAATTAAATCACTACTCCACTTTTGTTCCTTTTGTGTAACACTACAGTGCGGGGCTTATATTCCGTGATGTTACGAAAATCAGTAGGATATGAAATGGTGAACTGATAAATGATGAAATAAATCAGGTCAATATTCTTTTGAAGTTATTCAAAATCATATCAAAGATATTCATTAACGACGAAATTTGTCAGACTGACATGTACCTGCAGAAATCTTTAAATATTTCGCGAGTTAGCAATATTGTTATAGGCCGGAAAGTTGTAAAGTATATACGATACGATAAAACTTATAATATTTAACTGGATGATGGTGTAAAAACAAAGCGATTTCCTTGTCGATAATGAATTACTCAGTCGCCTTTCCTTAATCTATAAAAGTAAATTTATATTAGTTACAGTAATCTTGACCCTAATATGAATGTATTTAATACCCGTGTGAATTGTCGCCAACGCCTGACTAAAATATGACCATTAGAGCGATAATTAACGTATTTGGCTGGCATCATTTGAAGTGCGTGTAAGCTTATTGGAATGGTGCAGTGTCCGTCGTCCGTCTGTCCACATAATTGTGCAGTCGTTAATAATAAAACACGTACAGTAGGATGATCTTCAACTTCCGCCATCGAAAGAAACGTAATTACCTCGGCAGTCGTATAAAAACATCATTGTTAGTTAGGCCTAGGGACATACAGTTTAGAACACAGTGATTTGTAAAATATGTGACCTTAGAGTGTTGAGAGGATGGTTGAACACAAAATTCATGTTCGTTCTTTTTAGGGATATTTCAATTCGCCACGTAATCCCCGTTAAAATACAGTGTCCCCTTATTTGAACTTTTTATATCGATGACAGTTTTAGCACATGTTTATCTATACACACTGTTGTAATATTTTTTATGTTCATACAAAAGGTCAATATAATCTTTGCTTAGTCAAATCATATAGTTTTTACCCAGAGATTTCGCTGACATACTTTACCAACTTGGTCACATAAGTGTATCGGGAGCGAAACTGTCCGGGCGAGAATTTCAGTGTTTCCATAACAGTGATCAGATATATATCGATACTTTCTGCTCAATGAACGTATTCTGTGACAAATTTATTAGTGTTTTCCTTTTAAAGAAATAAACAGTTCTATGAGTGGCAAAAACGTAAACATAGAATACAATGTTCCGGCTCTCAATTCAAAAAAAGTTCAGTCCAGATTGGAATGTTATTTCATATACGATTTCCATGTCAAAATGTAATCTCACATGACCTTAAAAATATGTCTATTTATTTCATTAAAACAGATTTGCTTGACCAATCGGGAACCGTCAGACCTTTCCGTAAACGAGAAAGTTCTAGTTTACGGAAAGTGCCAACGGTTCCCTATAGTTCCCCGCCAAGCATAATGTCTGCTGAATTGTTATTTTGACTAAAGTCTCACACCGATTTATGATCTTTAGCCCAGTCCTTATATACGTATCTGGTGAAATACTTTTATTTTTACATTTGACGTTAGTTTTAGAGTATAAATTTTCATTTGATCTATTGTCACTTCTATCACGGACATGTGATTAAAGTTGACTTTTGATCTTATTTACACGTTTCTTTTTTTGCATTGTCAAGTCAACTGTACGTCTCTTTAATTTCCAAGTGCATTTCTTGTACCTATTTGTTGTGCCATACACAACTTTCTGTATATACTTTCCTCTGTATCGGCTGTGATATTTGAAAATGCAAATGCAAAGTTATAGTGCAGATGAAATCCGTTAGTACTAGTACAGACGTTGCTTTAATATATCAATATCTGGCACACAGGCAATTCGTTAAGGATACAGGTTCAACTGAAGACTAAACACACCTTCATTTCGTTTTTGACTTAAATGTTGCGCGAAAGGGCCAGAATTCTATGTTGACCCGGTAGCACAGTTTGTAAGAGCGACCGTATAACGATCGTAGGTCCGAGGTTCGAATACAATGGCCATGTTGCACTTCTAGACTTCGAACACTGCTCTTCTTTTCCTCTTATTTTCATCGTAGGTTGTGTTTTCATAAAAATCCCTAAGAGTATTTTTCAGATTTAAACAGTATTGTTATACAGGAGAGTACAGGTCTAAAACATGAGTTATGGACTTTTGTAAACAACTGAAGCAAGCACATTTATATAGACCCTTTGATGTGACCAATTTGCTTAGAGTAATCATTATCTCAAGTGTCCGTGTCACGTGAAGGGAGATACAAGATCGCTACTATTTATTAAAACAATTAAGGTTAACAAGTATAGTTTCTTTAGATGTAAACCTTGGCTGGAAAAGAGTCCAAGGAAAGTGCATAGCTTTACTGTGTTAAACAATACTACCTGTATATCAAATTGTTTTATTATCGATATAAATGTCCCATTTAAATATTCATGTGAGAGTTTTTTTATGGAATGGATTTAGCGTCATTATGCACTGTTGTTTTTACTTTTTTGTATTTTATATTTTTCCTGTTTCAAATACTTCAGATGGATCCTCGCTCATCCGTTATTCAATAATCAGACGACAGTTTTGGATGTGTATTAGTCGTGTCTAGTTCAGTATAGAAACAGTGAAGTGTTTGCTGACTATGAATCAGAGATAGGCTGGCACTGTCGCGTATTAAGCAAACACTTGAAGTATACGTGTAGAAATTGAACTGAAGAGACCACTGGTATACTATATCCATATCTTTGCTGTAATTTATAAGGACATTTAGACTTCATTCTCATTAAATACAGTGTCCCAGTTTTTAACTTTTGTTTCCCTGAATGTTTTTGAACATATATAATGTTGTAACTCTTCGAATCTAACATAGTTCCATCTTTATACTCATTTTGTATTATTTTAATGTTATTTGTTTATTTTTACAGAACGATAATGTTGAATGAGTAGTAAAAGTTAAAATCAGGCTTTCTTAAAGATGCATACAGATTTGTAGTTTGTTCTATATTTGAGTTTTCAAAATGTTACTTGTTTCACATACAATCTTAAATTGTTTGTCAAATAAAAATGCATTTGTTTAGAATTACATTTATTTTACTTTATTGACATTTAAATTGTTGACTGAGGTCCTACACTGCATACTGCTTCATGATTCTACGTATCTGGCATTTGTTCCGTAAGGCTTAGAGCTTTGTTTTTAATTTTCAGTCAGCTTTTGTGACTCATATAACAGGCATGTTATTGCGATTTCTTATCTCTGGTCGTATTAACATGTCTGTAATTCAAATGTTAACAGTACAGAAAAGCCGGCAGTCTCCACAATTTTTAAGTGTTTGTTGTGTTATATCATGTATGCATCTTCCTGTATATCCTTCATTCCGTGTGTACTATTTGGAATTAAATGTGTAATTTGCCAGTGCAGTCAAAATTGTGAACTTATACAGCGATTGCTTTTTATATTCCAATATGTTTTTTTCTTTTTTTTTCTCAACTTTTAACATACTTAATGTTAATGCAATTTCTTTAATAATTATGCAATAAACCGTTGTTTGATAGGCAAATTCTACTAAATCTGTATGCTCTTGGTTCATGAAATATCTTGTCAATATTTGAAAGTTATATCATAATTATGCGAGTTCAATATCAAAAACAAGTTTTACTTACTCTAATTTTACTAATATTCTCAAATATCTTAAACTTATTGACATGTGGAATTTCGACTGAAATCTACGACTTCCTCATGATTTTGAGCCAAGTCCTGATAATTATTATGAACTTTTTCTCTTAAAGTCACCTTATCCCACTTAACTCAGTTTACAACTGGTATGTTTAGTCCACCACCATCAGATGGCAGTCTGTTCAAATCACTCTTTGTCCGTAGTCCGTTCGTGATCCCGCCTTCAACAATTCTTGTTACCGCTGTTTTCCTAATTTTATATATTAATTCCACTTGGTCCTTTTTCTAAAGAAGCTATTGACAGATTGTCTCATATTACATACGTTGGGCCCCCCTTTGTCTGTAGTTGTGCATCCTTAATTGGAGACTGATTGGGGAAAACAAGATAGTCATTAGGTAGCCATGTCGGAATCTTAGAGCTCAAATTCGTTATCTCTATTTTCTATTAAGTACTAAACACACATTTCCCGAATTTCATGTATTTAGCCTCCCGTTGAGCGTTATTATATGTGATATTCCAATTTCGAGACTGTTCGAAAACAATAGTGGCCGTGAAGCCATCATAATTCTTATAGTGGTCTGTTATCGCTATTTCTGAATATGTAAACTAGAACATTCCTAATCTCAGCTATATAAAGTTCTAGTGAAACATTACCATACTATGTGTTTACTGTTGTGAACACAATATAATCAACAGATAAGAGAAAAAATATAGAACTTACGATGATAATCATCAATAAAACAATCTATAACTTCTTTTATTATTATTTTATGAATAATCAATTAGTTTTGATCTTGAGGTCACACTGAAAAAAACCCATGTTTACCTGACTATACAGACGAATCTGCATTACAAAATAATACATATAAGACAGAATCAAGCATGATTTAATATTGTTAATCTTCATTGTATATTTGTACTCAATGATAATTAAATTAAAGAAATTTAAATTGAGACGTTTACATGTACTTGAGGAATTGTACCATCCAATGTTGGAGTGTTTGAGCTTAAATGATATGGTTGTTTTATTTGATACTTACTGTAATATTTCTTATTTAGCTGATGACGCCATTAAAACTGAGTTGACAATATGACAGTGTTATGACGCAGTGTAATTCAGTTCTGGCACACTGTATCTCTTACCAAATGTTTAGAGTACAATCACTTGTGTGTGTTACTTTCATCTGTCCAGATACAAGGTGGTAGACTGCTGGTGGATGTTTTAGTCCCCGAGGTTGGCTGTAACCTTGACGACCACAGTTATCTCTTTTCAGTAGTGGCACAGTTCATAATATACACATTTTAAAAATAATTAATTTGAAATCATCAGTACTCATCTTACTTTTAATTTATAAATTAAGGAGTTTTAATGCACATTCCCCTCGGTTTCAACAGTAGTTTTGACCAATTTAGATTTCCAATTGCTAGGCCCCTCCAGCATCACCGATGAGTCCTAGAATTACGAAACAGCTGTAAGATGTGGTGTAATTCATTATTAGCGAACTGCATATATTACTAAATGTTTAAGATGCAATCAGCTGTGTATGTGTGTTACGTTCATTTTTCTGATCATTTAAAACCAAAATTACCATTAAAAACGTTATCCTTATATTTTCCACCAGTGCTGGAGAGGTTTTGGAAGGAGACATCCCATTTTTAGCTCACCTGGCCCGAAGGGCCAAGTGAGCTTATGGCATGGTGCGGCGTCCGTCGTCCGTCGTCCGTCCGG
>JAUMHH010008347.1:0-25720 GCA_032359455.1 Chlamys rubida
TCTTAAGTTACCTATATGTCAGTTGCATGTAACAAAAGAAACAGGTGAGCGATACAGGCCCTCTGGGCCTCTTGTTCAAATCACTTTTGGTCTCTAAAGCGTTAAATGTGTAAAACCAAATTTCATAAAATGACTTCTATATAACCATTAGTCCAAAAAAAGATAAATATTTTAGAAACTCCAGAACAAGTGTTTGCACATCTGGCATACTTGTGTGCCATTCGGAAACTATAACAGGGAATGAGAGACACACATCGTTAATTATAAATTAACACGGGCCATTTGTGCCCCTGGCTTTCTAGCATGTGTGTATCTGCTCGCTCTCGGATAAATGTCATGGTATCATAAATCTACGGTTAAACGAGTCCATTGTTTTACATATAATTATTTATCCCAAATGTCAACGACGAAAGCTGTGTTGGCGTGTATGCAACCACTAGCTAGGAGGCAGTAAGTGGGGGGCACTGACCTCCACCATCAACGCTCTGTGTATCTACACACAGAGAGGTAGGTGATGACAGACCCGTCACACAACAGCTAGCACTCTGTCACCAGGGCCACTAACAATGGACAATATTGTTTTACCACCTGACATAAACGTTCCATATCCATGTTGTTATTTTGTTCTCTGTTGCGTTTAAAGTTCATTCTTTCATTCATTTTTAATTAATTTAAACCTTGCGGTTTATCAGTGCAATGCAAAATACAGATATATACAAACAAATAATATAAAGTAAATATATATACAAACAAATAATACAACACACACGGTAAAATTAAAGCGATAGTGTAGAGAGTGCTTCCTTTCAGTATGGAATCTCCTTTTTGGCCGGATTGCAATGCAATCATGGCTTATAGATGGACGATTCCCGTCCGTCTGTCTGTCTGCATTAAGGTTAAGAAGAATGGTTAAGCTCAGTTTCCAAGTCATTAACTATCCCTCATCAACTGAAATTGCATGGCTTATGTATCTAAGGTGCTTTTCACGTGCGATACTTCGGATGCTGCTTCTGACCTACATTTTCTGCTTCAGTGACCAGGTTTAGAAGATTGGTTGAGGTCAGGCCCCATCTGCACTATAGTTAAGAAGATTGGTTTAGGTCACTTACCAAGTAACTACTTGTCCTACATCAACAAAACGTGCATGGCTTATGTATCTAAGGATGCTTATCGCAGGCGATGCTTCGGATGCTGGTTCTGACCTACATTTCCCGCTTCAGTGACCAGGTTAAGAAGATTGGATTCGGTCAATTACCAAGTAACGTCTTGGTGTACATCAACTAAACGTGCATGGCTTATGTATCTAAGGATGCTTATCACAGGCGATGCTTCGGATGCTGGTTCTGACCTACATTTTCCGCTTCAGTGACCAGGTTAAGAAGATTGGTTGGGGTCATGCAGTTACTAAGTAACTACTTGTTGTACGTCAACTAAACTTGCATGGCTAAGTATCTTATTCCCTTGCCCTTTTCTTTGCATACGATGAAGTCCGGTAAAGATGCGCGCTTAAGCTTTGGTGTACACATTTGCGTTCGTTTAATTGAGTAAAACATTTCAATTATCATAAATTAAAAGAAAATCATCGCACCTCTTCCATTATTTATATAACAAAAAGGAAAAAAGTAGGATGCTTATCACCTGTGATGCTTGACATGAAAATGTACTGTAGCAATCCGGCCATATCGCCATTGGCGGTTTCTTGTTTGACTATCGCTCAGAACTGTTGCTTAACTTGACAGTTCTTTATTGTTTGTAATTTTCATCAAATCTAAAACTGTTGCCAGTGTAGACGTGTAACTGGTACAAAGTCTTCACATAAGCTGCTCAAAGTCATTTACTTGATGTAAGTCGTCAATGACGTACTTATTACATTTCAAACCTTTCGTCGACAGAGGGCACGTTCCCAGTCTTTTAGGGAAGAAACGCAAGATCAAATGGGGATGATATAGTATCTTACCCGAGAAACCCCGATATCACAGAATGCTCAGGAGAAGGCAATACTGGTTTTAGTATGATACTTATTATCATTAAAATGTTGACTTTCCATCTCAACTATCAATAGCGTGTTTAACAAACTTGTCATATGGGAATGTACATGTAATATTGCTGGGGAAGGGATTCATATAGGTTTGAAGTCGTGTGCCAAAATTTCAATGTATATATAATTTCTGATAAAATTCTTAATTGAGTTTTCATTCCGTAAGAAACAACCGTTCGGGAAGAGTTTAGTCATATCAATTAGACATTAATTCATAGTTCTTCTCTTCTCAGTCAATATAAACGACAACGACTGTCAAAGTCAGGTCCCGGGCACTATTGTAATGACCAATTAAGTCAAATTAGCATCAGGTGTTTTATCATGTAGTCTGCTATACTCATATAGGTGGTCAGTGACAAACTACAGTATATATATTATATAAGTCATCGATAACTATCAGAAATGTTGGTTTATTTGTTTGTTACAACGTATACTTCATCGGTGATGATCTGTTTCAGGCAGCATTCTACAACCTCAATAAAATACGGCAGAGGTATTGGTTTCAGGCGGTCTACAACCCAATCTAATTAAAATCATATCCGAATTCCCGTTCCTCTACGATACTGTAAGAGTATCGTAGAGGAACGGGAATTCGGATATGATTTTAATTAGATTGTCTACAACCTAAATGTAATACTGCAAAAAATATCTGTTCAGGTGGCAGTTTACAAGCAAATTAAATAATGCAAAAATAGTGTCTCTTTCAGACAGTAGTTTACAATCTTGATAAAATACTGTTGAGATATGAAATTTTATTATTTAAGCAATTATATTTCAGTCCTTCGCAATAACTTGCAGTTCTCAATTTAAAAGCTGACCGGCATACCTGATGTCTCTGACTTAACTATTACCTGGTGAGAAACGCAGCATGTACGGGAATGAGTGTTCCCTGTCATAAAATTATCTGTCAGTGAAACTAGAAACGCAGTACTACTTGTATACGTCTGTGATGAAACTTGACAAAATATATGCAATTTCTAATAATATTTTAGTTCGGTCATTTACGGTTTCAAATATACTAATAGAATAAAGTTTAATATACTAATGGAATACAGTTTAATATACTAATGGAATAAAGTTTAATATACTAATGGAATACAGTTTAATATACTAATGGAATAAAGTTTAATATACTAATGTAATACAGTTTCAGACAAAGCTGTATTGCATTCATTGAAATGCACACCTAAATTGGACTTTTGTTTATTCATTTATATCTTATTTTAAGTTTACATGATCGAAATGAAAATTAATATCATATTTTGTATCCACGTGAGAAAGTACTGGTATTTATGTTCCACACACGACAACACCTGGAATAATGTGTACAGGTAATGTTGGAGGAGTTATCGCCCTCTTGCCGTGTACATTTTAAAGGTAACTTTCCACACACATTTGTATTGACTACAAGGTAAGTTCACATTCAATACGAAATTGGGGTCTGGTAGTTTTAAATCTTATAAGTTTCAGATGACCTAAGATTAAAACAAGTCTTGGACGATCTAAAACTTACAGTTCAGAGCGATTTGCATAAACATTAATTTTGAACAGCATAGTTAAGGCGGAATGTGTCTTAGTGTCCTCAAAATATAATATATTAATTCTGGACGCAGGAAAATATATCCAGACCATATGTATCGTCAGCCTCTAGGCGGACGCCCCGACCGTGAATAAGTTCGTTATTGTCAAGTTTATGATTATGAGATCATTCTGGTTGCCCCCAGTGCTTATCCAGCCGGGATTCAATCGTTTTTATTGCACAATAATGATGTGGGAGTGATAATGATTGTTGAATGCACAAACATATATGTATATATCATTTGTAATTTATTGTAAATTATAGTTATCCAATAAGTTGTCAAACTCAAGGAATAAAAGTTGAAGTGAATTGAAAAATATTGTAGGTAATGTGACGACGTGATTTGGCAGGAAATTCCAATGGTTGACCACTCTTTCTCTAAAGGAATACTTTCTTTAGTTCAATTTTGACATTCCTTTTTCAAGTCGAACACTATGACCTCTAGTTCGTTTGTTCTCGATTGTTTTTAAAATGCCTTCCGTTACAGAAGAGCACAGTATCCATGTATTAGTTTATACTTCTACCATGTCATCGCAAATTATACCACTTAAATCGGATCTTAGATTGGTTTTCGTTTCATACGAATTAACGGTTTTATTTAAGAAAGACTCTGCCAAGCCGGAAATAAACGTTCGAGGGGAGTTTAGCCATATTAACTGGGAAAGGATTCAAGTTACACACGGGAAATAAGTATCTCTTCAACGTCTCTCGCTGATGAGTTTTAAATTAACATCGAAGCCAGGATTGTGCGCGGACGGAGACAGTGGATACGTACGTCAACGTAACAAACAGATTCGGTGTCTTTGTTATGTCGTTAACAAGATTCACTAAAAAAAAGACGTTTTCTCAGACCATCATCACGTTTACAACATTGCTATCTTGACGTTATGAATATAACTTCCATGCAGAGTCACCATGAGATGACGTCATATCTGTTGTCTTAATTTTGACGTCACAATGGGTCACATTACAAACAGAAATATACATACATGTATTCACTGCAAACCACGATATTCACGTGATAAATGAGCAATCCTGTAATAACGCATTTGTCTGACGTCGTAGCATCCTCGATACTCCAGGATTAACGCACGCTCTCTGCACGTGAGTGTAATCCGGGGAGTATCGAGGATGATGCTGTAGGTAACACGTGCTAAATGCGCGTGCACTTCGGTGACGTCAAATAAAGACGTGTGGTACTATTTTTATTGCCTACCTACAATTGTTCTTTATGTCCATATAATGTTTTCTGAAAACTTAAACGACGTCGAGACGATAAATGAGATCACATTATGATAAAATTTTAATGGTCTATTTTGAAAATCGCTTGGATAAATCGATTTTTTTGGGGGGAGGGGGGGGGGGGGGAAGAAAAAACAACGAAAAAAAATATAGAAAGAAGGAAAATTGGTTCATGAAGCTGACAACATTTCTTTAGTTAAATAACTGAAGTGTTAATCTTGCAATAGTACAATGAGTTGAGTTGAAAACGAAGTCCGGCAGCCATGCTGATACAATATTCTTACTATCTATGTTAATGTCACAATTATAGTCACGTTATTGAAGTCATTGTTTAAACATTAGAACATTAAGATAGTGTGTGTAGGGGAGTGTTCGGGGTTTACTAGGAAAATTCATATATGTGGCAAACAAATTAAGGGTATTATAATGGAATATGATTGTTTTCATCCTCTGTACATTGTCCATGATTTGTGTATAATATGTATTGTATACTGATGGGCCAATGGCCCAAAGTTTGAATAAAACTTGAAACTTGAGTGTTCGGGGTTCGGGCGGCGTGTGTATGTACACGATGTGCTGGAATAGAAATACATAATAAGACTAAATGCATGTCACGATGAGAAATGGCGGGACATGTTTGTGTGGTGAGGTGGTGACATACTGTACTTGTAAAATGACGAGGTCGGTAAGTGAGAAACATTCTCTGACTTCCCTTACAGCAGGCTGATATGATTATATCAACACCGACATTTCCGCTGAACAAAGTCTTATTGTAAGGTTCTCGTAAACGGCTGTTTTATTCTGGTATTTAAGTCCGTGATCTATTTATAATTGGTGACTTAAAAGAACTTAGTGTTATAATGATTAATGTACTGAAAATCATATCTGTTTGTTATCACTTACAATATTCATTTTATCGCATACACCTGTATATATTGCATATATGCAGTTCAGACAGAACGGAAACTGTGCAAAAATTCAATTTAATATCAAAATGTTATCAGTAGCAAAAGCCATATGAAGATAGACTTAAAAGAGTTTTAACAAAGAACAGTTTATCGTGAAAATCTTTGCGCCTGGATAGGTTTCTGGATAGAAAGGAGATACTGATTTCATTAAGTTGATATCAATCTACTTTAAATACCGTTCGCACTATTCTGTACCTGTGCCTGTGATTGTACAAGAGTTACCTCCCTTATACCAGAGTGCTTTCTATTCGTGTGTAGTTACCTCACACTGTAACCACTTTGTATCCACCAAAATCAAACCAAACAAAACAAAACTTAGCTGTGCATGAGGATACGCATGCAACCATACTTCGAGGATTGGCACCGGTATCCGTTCCCGCTCCATTGGAATAAGTCTCCGAGTCATAACAAAGAAAAGGACGAAATCCCAACTCTATAACGATATAAGCAGCTGCTAGTCGTGGCGAGACGAATACATTCATGCTACCTGGACTTGCCCAGAGTTTGGTTACGTCCTTTGGGTCTCTGTCCGATGGTCACGACATGTAAATGATCAGCATTGATCATATTACAGCCATCTACAACCAATGCATAAGCATCTCAATCGAAATTCACATCACTGAACCTGTAACTAATTTAATTGTTAAAATGAAGAGTGTGGCTTCCGTAGGGGCTGGGGCTCTTATAGATATGATTATCCCCGCTGGTTCATTCAAACCAGAGGGATGAAATATCAAAAAAGAAACCCCGAGGATTACCGAGGGATTTCGTCGATATTTCATCCTGAGGGTTTGAATAATATTATCCCATTAATTTTCACGACTATTTTCCATTTCTTGCATATCTCTTTGATCAGAAAGCAAAATCACATGTCATTGGGTCTAACTGATAGTTTATTGTCTGTTCTTGGGTCGATATTTTGGTCGTGTTTTAGGGTATTATATAGTAACGTGATCTGGGGTCTTGACTATAATCACGTGTTTATGGTCTAAAAAATAGTCACGTGAATGGGGATCTAGACTACAATCACTTGTTTTAGGTTCCAGACTATGTATGGGAACGTGTTCTAGAGGAAATCAATGTTTTCTGTTTGTTTTTTGTGCGCGTGTTAGGGTCTAAAATTTATTAGCATGGTCAATGGAAGAAGCTGAAGAACAATGTTTTATTAACATTTCTTAATGTATTTATTACTATACACTCTGTGGTTCGTTCATCACAAAATCTGGTCTTCTTAATAAGTGATATTTTGTAATTAATAAATCAAGTATTGTAGAGGTTTAATATACCCCGTAAATAAATAACATGTTTGTTAAAATCAGCTTATCTGTGGGAGTTGCAATGTAACACACAGATATAATAAAATATTTTTCATATTTTCTTTGAGAACAAAGTTCTGCTTTTCATAATTTATCATAATCTTGAGTGTTATTGACAATTTCTAAACAGAAAAAAACTTCGACATGAGTGATTTCTATTCAGGAGTGTTCAGTATCTGACTCATACAGTGCATTTGAAATCCGCATACCGATTTCACAAGCGACAGTGTTTTGAATTGTATACACAGGTATTTTCCATATTTGTTTGTCACGCCCCCTTTTAGTACGTCACCAAAATAAAATTGTCAACAAGTAGACTGTAGCATGTCGTAACAACCAGGAAGGTTGCAATACGATGAAAATAATATTTTTATATTTCGAATATCATAAAATCAAACACTAGAATATTTCAAATACCCCCTTTTTTTATTGCAAAGCAGACCATAGACGGACATAGACATTATACATACAAGTTCACACAGTATGCATCAGGAATTTTACCAGCGAAAAGTTATTACAACAAATATACATTGAAAAACAATAATTTGTACGTATTTATCAATTATTATCGAATTATAAATCTCTAGAAAAACAATCTTCGGACTTCCAAAATTCGATCCATTTCGGGAGAAAGCTGTATATATATATATATTAGATCTACTTCACCTGTTAGGATACCCCGTCGAGGGCCCCTGTCCCCACTACACTTTAGCCTTTATCGGAGCCCAAAGGAGTACCGATCCGTGAACTTGCGAGCTGTATACGACAACCCTCTGGTAGACTTGTTTTCGATAGAAAGTTTTGGACACTTTCGGATACATAGAAAGGGCACAAGTAATCAAGGTAAGAGTTGGAGAACTTATTTTCTGATTATTTATTATGTCTGTAAACTTCTTGCTTTCCTCGTCGTTGACATATTACAGGCGAGAGGGGGGTACCGTCGCCATGTCGCTTTTAAAACTGGTTTATAACTAAGATTGTAGTTGTATGCATATGTGTAGCCTGGTCTGGGAAAGTTGATATTTCACCATGTGGATTTTGTTAAGTCTAGCATCGTAAAGATTAAACTACGTGTGTGAACATCTTTAATGTCGGTGATTTTGATGGAATAAAACTATGTCATTTTCTCGTTATAAACGTTTATATACACGTGATATAAATTGTATACAAAATCTACACACGTACAGTGTATGTCTGCTTATGTTATTATGAACGCCAGACAAAGGTCTGATGTAGTCTGAATTATTTTCCGTTCTTTTATAAACTGACAGACCTTTTCGAGATGCTTAATGTTACTTCAGAAATTTGTTTATTTACTTTTTAATCGATAAATATATTAAAGATCGATACAAATTGGATCCTAACGTTACATATTTGTATGTCTATCAAAATCCCACTGGAAAAGAAAATCAACGGTACACCGTATTCATTGAAATATATATAGCATACAAATATATTAATTTCAGTAATGTTTCATACATTTATTTAAAAATTATTTATTTCAATTTTCAATTCAGCATACTTTAGTTCATCATGTATTGCGTAGTGAAATAATTGATACCATATACTGAAATGTCTGTCACCTTAAAGTAGTAAACAGAATAACCTCACATTTAACCAAATTGCTCATCAAAACTTTATTGTGATGTTGATAACTTTGTGAAATGGACATGTCACCTAAAATATCTTAAGAATAAATCCGATATATAAACCAACTATTGAATAGGTTGTGATTTGTAAGCTCTGTTTTGTTTGTTAGGGCGCTAATTAGCCTATTGTCATGTATTATACATTAGTGTAGTTATTACAGGTGTAATCAGACTATTAGCAGGTGTGATCAGCGGTAACGTCTTACCCCCGGGGTCACTCAAACCAGTAATGCCATTTAATATGTCCGTTTCCCCCTGATAATACTCTTCCGTAATCCGTTTGTATCCTTCTCTGTCAAATGTTCCTATATTGCAATTATGTGTCCCCTAAAACATCTTATAAAAGTTTACAAACGTACAGTAGCTAACGGATTCCGTGGTGACGAGTTGTCTCCCCCTCGCCCATACACCCATTAACTCGGCATAGACGGGAGTTAGATTTCATCAGATGTGGCCATTACTGACATTCACTGCTTGTAGTACATTTTATATAGTGTTTTGATAAAATGATCTTGGAAATTATTTATCTGACAGTTGATAAATTGGTACGATTTTATAAATCCAATTTACATATTAGACATTACACTCTCGAGTACTTTATAACAGGATAGAATTAAGGCCCAAGAATAAATTCAATCAGTACACGGTAAAAAAATATATATGGTAGTAACATGATTTTCATTGAATTCTCAAACACATTAAAAATGTGTGAATCATTTGAAATTTTGATCATGCTTAAGGTAAATTTGCAAGTCGGCGTTTTGTTCTGATATATATACAACTATAATCAATTTTATCGAACTTTGATGATAAACTGTCCTCAACTTTATCAAACATTTGATGAAAATTTGTCATCGACTTCATACATTTGACAAATAGCATGTTCTTTACATCAAATGTCTGTTGGTACCCACAGAGTAAATAATAATACTCTATATGGTGATCATCATAATTTATGGGCACATTTCCCCTTTTTGCAATTTACTCTATCATAAATCTAACTATAGTATATGCTCTGTTTCGCCCGATAAAGAGTGTAGTTGTAGTTGTATGATGGCTAGTCACACAATAATGTGAATTTTTGCAGAAATACTTTATTTTTTACACATGACTGAACACTCAATGTCGTGCCCTAAAATACCATTCGGGTGGAACGAGCGGCACATCGTCTGTTTATATGTAGAACGTTCACAATTTGCTCCCTACCAATACCTGTTTGTACCCGGGTATATCTGAAAACTTACACCACCGGCCCGTAACAGCTTACCGTGTGATCTACATCAAGTCAGTTAAAATTAGAACGATCCAACTCGGTTAGCGTGTTACCAATGGCCATGGATGTAGTGTAATTGGATATTGTAGAGTCGGTGATTCTTTACTGATGGACATAAATTTAGGTTTAAAAAGATGCAACTGAATTCATTTATTTCGTTAACAGGCAATCAGAATTAACGCTATTATAACACTTTGAAAGGAATTATAATGAATTGTTGGTATGACCACGGACTTAGTCTGCTCTAATTCCGTGGTATGACTATTTAGAGCGGGTTGTTGCAATTTTACACCGCAGTACATTCGTTGAACACGGCAGGTTTGTCAGTTTTATGGTCACGGCCCGGGTGGTTTCGTATGTCCCCCGGGGTATCGTAACAAGTATCAAAGGACCGCCTTTATTAGTATACATCCGTAAGTTTCTGAGTTATAAAGGCGATAGTTTCGAGCACGTTTGTAGGTAATGGAATTACGTCACACTTCGCTCACTGGTTGCCTAGCAAACACCCCAAGGCGCTGTTTCGTTATGATTAGAGTTAAGGAGGTTTCCTACTACATCTGTTATATTATCTCCCTTTGACTGTCTGCTGAATATAAATAAATAAAGAAACAATTATACATATTAAAAAAGGGTTCTACTGATATAAAAATATATATCTAATGTAACATAGTCGACCTTTTCGTACTTTTGAAGTTCTGCAATCTATGCCGCTATAACTTAATGGACATGCATTTCTACATCGCTCAGAAACGTGACGTAATGCACAACACGTCCACATTTATTTATAATTGTTACGAAAACGTCTTATTTATGTCCCGATGCGATCGCTTTCTCGTCGTCATAACTTCGCGAGAAGTACTACAAATTCAACATTTATGTAGGAAACATCGCACCATTTTGTCATAAATGTAGGCGGCCTTCAGGGTTCTCTGCTGTGAACTAAGCGATGACAACCTGTTGCATTTTGTTATGTTGTTAGCGACGTCCATTGCCAGCTCTAATTTCGATGAACATGGCATGACAAGATAATTACTGTTGACAATAGCGTTGCTCGGTATGTTGCAAATATGCTTAGCAGATTATGCGTGTTTGTATAAGATGCGGCTTATAGCTTACATACAACCACAGACCCGTGGCACAGGATATCTAATGGGGTAGTCGATAACATTATGCTGAAATAACCAAACTGAAAAAATTTCTAAAGAAAACGTCTATGAACAACAGAACATTCTTTGAGGCATTTGAAATTCATTAAAGCCAACGGTCTTTTTGGAACATAAAATTTCCCGAAATTAAAGGACGCGATATTATTATACGGAGTTAGTGAAACGTTATGTTTATGTTGGGACGTGTGTTATTTAAGTATAAATCTCGGGTTTTATTACACAATGATAATACACAAATTAAGAATGACTAAGATAACGTGACTAAGATAACGTGTAAGTGGTTCACTTTTGAATACGGATCATATGTACACCAGTGCTTATTTACACATCTCTGTTTCGTCTCTCCCAAGCAGATATTCAAAGTACTCGCCGTCTAACTTCCGGGTAGGTTGGCTTAAACGACCTATAAATGTATTTAAATTCAATGGAAATATATTTATTCGATAATCTCAGAATAATCGACTCAAAATATCTATCAAAAGGGATTTTCTCTATTGGGGTGATATTTCACAATTAACTAAAAAAAATGAAAAACAAAGCGTCGTTTCGATTTCATACCGAGTGCTATAATTATCTGGTCAGTGTAATCCCACAGAACGATCTTATCCGGACCTCCCTAGTGGGTCGACGCCTTATACTCCGAGTCCACAAAAGTAAATTGGGTAAAAGAAAATCGTTAAATTCTATGTGACAATATAACTTGGGTTTCCGTGTCGATTGTTTTCTAATGGAGCTCGGGTTAACAGCTGTTAGTCCGATTTAGTTCCACAACATCAGTAATATCATTTTAACGACAGACATAATTCTGACGGAGACATGTATTGTCACCAAATTTCTTGCGTAACGAGATCTCAAAGCCACGTTTTAGGTCAAAGTCTATTGTAGCGATGATAATAACGCTGTGAGGTTAAACGTAACCAGGCGGTTAACACCATCTTTTAGGTCAAAGTTCATCAGTTGGTTGTCCCTTGTCTAGTGTATAACAGGTAGGCCGGGTGTATTTGACTTGTAATCTATGTAGGTCAGAGTCCTACAGAAGATGTTAAATTCTACCTATGTTGATATATAGTGCCCTTTTATGAGTCGGTAAATCGCCTGGGAGAGAAAACCTGTCTCAACTCAACGTAATTTCCACAGGTTGTAATTGAAGACCATAAAGTTCGTATGAATATTTCGTTATTAACTAGTCTACCCCCACACACATATCTTAACCCTTTCCCCAATAGGACACTTTGACCCCCAGAGAGCAATTGACAATATCGTAAACCAGATAAAGTCACTCATATTATAATATATTGTAAAATCTGTCACTTTTTATTGAAGTAAGATTTTCATAACATTGACGATCATCTTCTCTTTCTTATTTTCAAGTACAAAACTTTCTTTCATATGTAAACACCACACTCACTTAATTGATATAGATGGTGACATATTGTTAAAAGCTTATAATTATGCTGAAATGGTAAAACGATACCTTCATGAAAAAATTGCTGAACAAAGATTGCTGTAGACAAGTGTTTTCGAAGGATAAACAATCGCGAGGAGAAGCATGGCTACCGGTTTAGGTTCTGAATTCCTCGATTCCAATGTAAAAGTATCCGGTGTTATCTGTTTTCCCATAGGCTTCACTAAATTGTAAATAAGATATTGTCAAGCATTGCATATCTTTGCATGATATAAGATAAGTTTTAGCAGTTTTCCTACTTGATTTGAATAATAATATTATCATCTGAGGGTGAGGTACAAATACACTTCGTGTCAACACTACGTTCTTGTTGCCTTTTGATATCATATCCAATTATATGACGATGTAGATGAAGCACGTGTGATAACCACACACATACCGGTGCAGGTAGGTCTCTTTTTCCTGCGAATTCCAAAGAATCCTCACGCTGCAGCGTTTATGCGGCGCGTGAGTCCATGCACGTCATAGCACGTGGCCATTCATCACAACTAATACGACCACTTGTTTTGTGATATACATTGGGGTTTACGTCGTCGGGAAAGGTTAATCAGGAACGTATTTTTGTCGGTGGTAAAAAAAAACCCAATATGTGGGGTGTCATGTGACATTATTTTGTACACGTCACTGACGTGTTCTGTTATCGTGACGTCGGTCATTCCCGAAGCCGTGCTAGACGTGTATGCTACCTGCTTTTAATCTTGTTATTTTAACAATGCCTTTGAACAGGAATTGAACTCTGACCTTCATTTACTTTTGTCTTTCCAGGATGTCGGAACTACTGGGATTCGTCCCAAGTTTTTCGAAACTTCGGGGGAAGCCGAACGATGATTGGATAGACCGAATGAGTCACGTGTATACTGTGGTAGTCTTGGTGATCTTCACAGTGCTGGTCAGTTCAGGCCAATTCTTCAAAGACCCGATACAATGCTGGCATCCTGCAGAGTTCAAGGACTCGATGGAGTCGTATACAAAGTGGAACTGTTGGGTTAAAAACACGTACTATGTCCCAATGAGTGACATTATCCCAGAAGACATTTCGGACAGACAGGAAGCGGAAATTACATACTATCAATGGGTACCGTTGATCCTTCTATTCCAAGCGTTCCTCTTCAAGTTCCCGAACATGATATGGAGGATTTTTAATGGTGGATCTGGATTAAATCTAGACAAGGTTGTACGATTTGCAGAGAAGACACAGCTGGTCAGTCCCGCTGACCGTGACGACACCATCAACTGTCTGGCCAGGTTTATGGACAAGTGGCTGGACTCTAACAAAGAACACAGATGGAACGTCGTGGTCCGGACCAAGCACCAGATATCCCGGTTCATGTGCTTCTTTTGCAACAAGCGGGCCGGGAAGTATTTGACGGCAATGTACTTGTTTGTCAAAGTCTTATATGTGGCTAACGCCATCGGCCAGCTTTTCCTACTCAATGCCTTCATGTCGACGTCTTATAACTTCTATGGATTCGAATTTCTGGATAATCTCAATTCGGATCGTCCATGGAGAGAATCCCCTCGCTTTCCGAGGATCACTCTGTGTGATTTCCAGATCCGCCAGCTTCAGAACATCCAGAGGTTCACAGTGCAGTGTGTGCTCCCGATCAATCTGTTCAACGAAAAGGTCTTCATATTTATCTGGTTCTGGCTCATTTTCATCGCGGTTCTCGCGTGCATCAATCTCTTCCGATGGATGTACCTCATCGTCTTTGCTAAGAACAAAATCGATTACATAAAGAAATATCTTAAAATCAACAACGAACTTCATACCAACTTTGACAAGAAAATGTGCACACGATTCGCTGAGAATTATCTCCGTGACGACGGTGTATTTGTACTCCGATTGGTCGCGAAAAACTCCACGGACATTGTAGTCACCGACCTCGTGCGTGACCTCTGGACAATTTTCAAAGAGAAACAGAGTACAAAGAAGAACGAACTGGAACCGACCGAGAACAATTTCGATGATGCAAAAGAGAAAGAACCGTTGACATGACAATGTCCATGCTGCAACACTGACGTCGTCAAGTGACACGTGACTATCACGTGACACATTTTATATATAGGCGGGAAAAACAGCAGACGGACCGGTGTGGCAGCAGGTATCGGTAGTATAGTAGGGTTTCCGGTAACTCCCAAACCCAAGTCCTTCAAAGCTTGATTAGATTATCGATTGTATTCAAATTAATGAAAGTTACGTTTTTGAAATATATAAAATATATAAAATCTCTCTGTTTTACTAATTCGTATGTCGTTACTTCTATGGGACAAAAAGATAATTAGTTTGTTTACCAGGTTTTTAAGATCGTTCAAGATTTCGAAATATAAGTAAGAGAAAATAAAACAAGCTAATTTTGAAACAGGGGTGAGTGTTTGGTAGTTACTGGTGGCGCCCTCTGCATTACCCTACCTCCAGGTCACATTGGAGGTGCAAAGAGCGTGAATCTTTCCTGTGTGGCTGGTATGTCGTTATCATCTGGGAAGCTTTTGCTTTGTGCGGTTGATTTGTTTGGGATCTTTTGCTTAAACATAATATAATGTATTGATTTTAGAACTTGTCAGCGTTTTATTAACGAACTTGAATGTATAACTATACCAAGGGTCAAGGTTTGTAAAACAGCATAGCTCGTTAAAACTAAGTAAAAATGTTAATACATTGTGAAATTGTAAACTATTTTTGTTATAAAAGAGTTTCGTGCGGCATTTAAACGATGAATGGATTATCAAAATCATGCAAACATTTTTGTGCATTTTTGTTATCAGTATATATCCAAATATAAAAATAACAGTTTTGCTGCTGAACTTGAACAGGCCACAGGATATTACAGCTTAGGTTAGTGTGAGGATAAGAGGCCACGTTTGTCAAGTCAGCATGCACATATGTGGTTTTATCGCCAAAAATGACGGTTGTGACAATTCCACCTATTAAATGAACATATAAGTCAATCGTCTCTGGCCTGTAATTGATCACCGAAAGTAAAAAAAGTAAGGGGAGGTAATTTAGTATTATAAAACTATTTTTCGTAAAGATAACAACTACAGGCCTGTTTATAAATTGAATATAATAAGAAAACATTATCTTTGGTATTTGTTTTTAAGTTTGAAATACATGCTTTTAGAAGAGGAAGGCATATTAAAAAATATATATTAGAAAAATTTGAGGTCGATATTTCCATTTCTATTCATATTCATATACTCATTTTCATACATTTTGCAGCATTATTTGCTCAAATGGCTGCCAGAACGTGCCTTTATGTAAAATACTTATGTACATAGTTTATCATGAATACAATCTGCATTAGATATATATATATTTTATAACTATTTTTCTTGTTGATTTGAACACAAAATTACACACGTCTTCCATTTGTGTATAGTTACTTTTAGTTAATTAGATTGGTCCTCGGAATGTCTTTGTCAGGTGTCTGAAGTATAAACAAATTGGTGATGTATACTTTGTGATTTACTTTATCATATTATCATTATACGGGATTCCGAAGACTTCTGACCGTAGCTGGACCATAATTTACATCTATTTAACCTGTATATCTAGGTCAATCCTTATATCTAGTGTTTTTAGATTAATTAAGTAGATGACAATACGGTAGAACCACGCAAAGATAACCAATTTTGGTCTGTAAATATTGAAATTGAAAAATTTACAAAAAAATGTAGAAATGTTACAAAACTATTATAACTAATTCACCTTATAATTGTGTTCATTGTTGTATCTTGCCAGTACGAACAAAGAAACATTTCATACTTAAAAACTTCATAGTTTGATCTCATTCATTACTGTGCCGACTAATTAGGCCGAGGGGTGTATAGAAATGAATATTATTGATTCGTTTGAATAGTTTAAGCCGATTATCTGTAAGGATACATAGTACGGCCATGGAATACCTGATAGCATGTAAATACTTAACAAAAACCTGTATAACATGATACTGATTGTACTTGTAACAATGTTTATACTAAGAAGCATTCCACTGTCTGGACACTTTATAAGGTGCTGCTACCTAAAACTGCTGTCTTGTATTCCGAGATGCTATTTCATCAGCATTTTGTATTTTACTCGGAACACCTTGTACGAGTAACTGTTTCATAAGCTTTTTTGTATTTTACTCGGAACACCTTGTACGAGATAGTATTTCAAATGCATTTTGTAATTTACTCCAACAGTTTGTACGTTTTCTGATCAAAGCGAAGGCAAAGAAAACACACGAAATGTTCCGAATGGAGAACTTTCACAGTCGAGTTATTTTAAAGAAGATACAATTTTAGAAAACCAGGGTGTTTCAGAGACGTTCATATAATGACTTGAAAATGAACGGTTCATATTGGAAGAAATAAACACTGTAAGCTTTGCACACAAATATGTTTTTTTAGGTACCATAAATGTATATAGGCATGCTGTGTACAGAGAACTTCTTGTGTTAAATGGTCCGCTGGATGTTATATGAATACATGGAAAACTACATGAAACTAAATTATGAGTTTTATTTTGCTTTGCACGTTTATGCGAGATTTCCCAGTAAATGTCAGCATTATAATTACTGTCAGTGTGGCCGAGAACATGTCCGCCATACTGTCTGTCCTTCGTCCGTCTGCTGTACACAATCTTTATGTGAAGGAGAAGGGCTGCAAGTTGTAAACATTGCCATAAATAACAAATAAAAAATATTTAAAATGTCATTGAATGGTTTCGTGATTTTTCAGAATCAACAGTGTTTTGTTTTCACATTTATAAGTGTGCGTGCTATTGTGATCGGTTTATGTTACACAGCAGTGATCATGTGACCTCAACAATATCGTAAAGGTGTGATAAACAAACAAGAAGGGTGCATAACGCACACTCAGCATTCTGCAATCAACAATAATAGCATGGATGAGTTCTCTTTCTCAAAAGATTGGGGAAACATGGAACACTCTGGATAGTTTGACAAATGACACAAAACAACACGGAAGGCAACACGTTTGACAATCTAGTGACCTAGTGATATTGATGTACCGGCAGGTTTGGGGGTGGACAATCTAGTGACCTAGTGATATTGATGTACCGGCAGGTTTGGGGGTGGGACGGGGTACATTTAACGTGGGCGAAATTTGGAAAAAAGAGACATTGATTTTAACGAGATCCACAATCTATTGTGACGATCTGGTGTCTAACCCTAAGACATCACGTAACCGAAGTATATACTGGAGGGCGTCACGGTATATATAAAGTGGTAAACTGTTACACCGATCTATACATAACACCTCAGTTATACAGCACGTGATTCGTCACTGTGGCCTTTACGACGAGACATGGCTACACAATTATACCATAAATAGCTGTGAGTGTTTGTAGTGGGTGAGGCACAAGATTTACTTTGCACTGCTTACAGTTACAAACAAGCTTAATTACTTAATAAAATTACATTTCCATATCAGAGACGAAAACATCCGTCAAACAACAGAAACGAAAACAGTGACAGGAGAAGACCATTGTAATTGACGTTTGATTAACACGTGGGCCCAATAGACGTATAGGAAACTTTATCACATATTCTAGACACGTACCAAAGTAAGGAGACACGGAACCGTTTGATTTATTAATGAGATTGAACGTCAAGAAGATTGATTACAGAGATCAGCGACAGGTACACTGTTTTACCTATATCTGCATGTCTAAGTGTCTGCAAAAAGAGACAGAACGGGAAATGATGGGAACCGAATCGTATATCGTCTTTTTCTCACCATCATTCAAAGAAAATGTATTTACTCGATTTCCTATATGTAATGCATGTCACGTTGCCCCTTCTTAAAATAAAAAGATTGGTTAATCGTACGATTTTTATGCATGAAACATATTTCCTGGATGAAGGAAGTATATTTCTGGGTGTAATGTAATGATGCGAGGAAAATCACTCGTATTTGTATATGCTAAGAGTACATAAATTTGCCATGAAACAACCTGATAACATACAACACTTAAACAAAAGATGGTAATGGAACAAATAAAGGAGCTGTGGTTTTAATGAAGGAAGTACAGGAATTTAGACAAACCGTTCCTGTTAGGAAGTGTTGGTGCCGAACGCTGGTCAAGGAATGGTCACCCAGATTACACTGGTGTTGTAGGCCAGAAAATATCAACAAAATGGCCTCACTCATCCTTGATTCCGTCTGACATGAGTATGCTTGGTTTACATTTTCAAAGCAGACAAGATTCTTGACCAAAATCTGTGACAACAACTCTGCAAACGATACTTTGAATTCTACAAAACGTGACGTCAGCAATTTGAACTTGTGCATTCTTGGCTCATGATTTGTTCATTACAGTAACCTGACGCTCGAAGGGACGTGACGTCATGGTGATGTCAGCCATGAAATAGGTGCCCGGTGTTACAGAAAAGTACCATCTACAATATATAAATGCATTCCAATGTTAACGTTACAGTGACAACTTTTAGCTTCAAACGGTCTGTTGTAGCCCCAATTAACATTAATAATGTGGGTAAGCATTTGTACATATTATATTACTGTAACCATAGGCGCTTTTCAGGTAGTTGGCTACTTGCCCAGTAAATGGTGGCTGATAGTCGCTGACGTTTAGTTTATCTTAACGCTAACTTTTATTACTCGACCACATTAAAATAGGCTTCAAAAATACTGAAGATTACTGGCGATACTACGATGATGCACACTTGGTTGTTAAATGCATCTTTAACTGACTATTATTTATAGCAATAAGTTTAATAAATGTATAAATATTTCAGACCAGCACCAATTTAGGCATTTTAATGATTGCAGTTTTAACAATGGTTATAAATTAATGTCATGAACAAAAGGTTCCATATAAGGATCGACCTTCATTTTGACGGCGTATACGGTAGTATGAACGCAGTTGGCAAAGAACATATTCTGTGGTGCGCGTGTGAGATTAAACGCGCATTGACACACTGCTCGTGGAGTGACGCGGTCGTATGTTCAAAAACGTTACCGTCGAAGAAATTTGAATGTGCATCCATGGAATAAGAAGTTTGCAAGCATCCCTTTGTTGTATAATAAGACATAATGGATCCCCAAATATGTTCCAGGTATCTAGAGTTTAATAGGCTGAACAGGGGAGAGATGTAAATATATCACAAATATTTGGGGTTCGCCGTAAGCTGAGTTTGAGAGTTGGAACCTCAGCTCATTGGCCAGTCGGATTTATATTATGATATATTTGATAAATGTCGCCGAGTATGGAGTTACGGTGTCCAGCCGTCTGTGAAATCGCGCAACTAGTCATGTTCCCTTTCCTCCAGATGTTGACATATGATACAACATAATGGCAACTCATTTTACAGAACATTTATCTGCACGCTAGCAAAGAAAAAAGTACAATGAAAACAGTTTTAATAAAAGTTTTGGTCCAGTTTTTACAACCCCTTTCATTTTACTCGCGCGAAAGAGTTCCAGCTCGAAGACGAGGCTATATCGTGTTTCCTTACACCCTCCAATGCGCAACAAGTTTTTGCTATCAAATAAATAAGTCTACACTCATAGAAAGTGAGGAAGAAGTATACGAGGGAAAAGTCACCATTTCTTGTCATGTTTTTGCTTTCATATAAAGGTAGAAAAAAAATATATTCATGAAAAATTGACAAGGGGTCATTTCTTCTTTCGTTGTCCTATAAACGAACATTTAGACAGTGTCTTTGAATAAAAGATAAATTCAATTTCTTTCAATCGGATATAGAACATAAACCTAGATAAATACGAGATCACTGTCTATTAAAACTTTGCCCACGGAATGAAAATCGATGACTTCAAAATTGTCTCTGATAAAATGTACATGGAGCTGTTCATTAGTTATAACTTTTGTCATTTTCTATAAAATAACTTACGTTATAAGAAAAAAAATCCATTAAATAAATATATGTAGAGAATGTTGTCCCTGTTAATAAATTCTCGCTATTATTATTTTTCAGTTTATATTTCATCAACCCCGGTGTTCCCCAACAGGGTGTTGTCAGCCTAGCCAATATATCACTTTTACCTTATATGGAGCACAGTTATTGACAAACGTCTTGTTAACGAAACCTAGCGTTGTGGTTTGCAGACCCCTCCCCCCTCCCCCACCAAGTCCCTTTAAACACCCACCGTCCCGGACATTCAATTATTCCTGACTGCTGTGTGTAGAGGATTGCTGGGGAGCAGGAATTTGTTATACAATATCTCCGATTACATTTCGTATGTAGCGCATTGATATCGTGCACTTCATATCTAGTGGTTCGATGGCCCCATTGAATTCTTTTATGAATGGGATTTAAATCGTGTGTGGTGTATCCTGATTCATATGCTGATGATGGGCGTGGTCAAACCCCCGCTGTGTGTGTGTGATCCCCCCACCCACGTATGACGTCAAACAGGCGCGTATGACAACGGGGATGTGGTAACTTCACAAACACATTCGCTGATACGAGGTTTCAGATAACATCGATATTACGAACACCGTAGACTCCATTTATGTCGAGATTCTTTATTTAGAAATTTCAGTTTCGAAAGATTCTATAAAGGAAGCGTAGATATTGGTATGAATATCCGGAACATTTTATAACTCGATATTTCTGGGTTCCGTGTGTATGCTCCAAATAACGAAGAAAAGTTCGTTCGACATAACGAGGTTGAAAAGCAACAGCGATATTATTTTAATAAAATAAAACATTTAACTGATTTGAACAATTACAAAAGCAGATACTTTATTATTTCGCTCAACCGCAAAAAAGAAATGAAAGCAAGTTTACTGGCAGTTCAGTATTAGACATATAATACTTAGTGCTCATGTACTGGTACTTTAGATCATTCACTAAATGTTTCTAATAGAACAAACATTTCAGGCTTTTAAACTTAGTTTGTTTTCACCTTTGAAAAGGTCACATGTGAGGTCACGGTGGACAAGCCTGGCTGAGAATTAAAGCAATAAACATTTTATGTAGAAAGTCCATTAAAACCAGTGACATTTGTATACCTATCAAACGGATTGATCAAATTTTTTAGAATTGTTCAGTAAATAAAAATAATAAAATTCTACAGTCAATAAACATGTCTGCTCTTCAATGCAATACACAAAGAAATGACGTAGCGAGCTTTATTTGTTTACATGGGAACAAACGTGAGGAGAAATTAGGTCTCCTTAAAAATACAAACATAAAACTGGCGATATCGCTACCGATTTATTACACGCTCTCGAAAACACATTTAATTTGTCAAAATTGACAGAACTAGATCCGCCCATACATAATTCCTACACAGTTCAAACAAACACACATGTTAATAATGTTTTTAAAACGTTTATTGTTATACATAGTTTGTCTCGATCGTAGCTCAATGCAATTTTCACGAAAAATATCATTTCCCTCTATAAAAGGTCACCATATGATATCAACACTTCTCACACACGCATACACTTAGCTATGTGTCACACGTCTGTTGACACAGCGTAGGAAGTTAACCCCTCCTAGTCACTTTAGCCAGATCGTGTGTCACTAGACTATTTTGTAAGACATATTTGTGAACGAGTGTCCCGACCCGGATTGGGATCTAAGTTTACCCTAACGTGGTGGACCACGCTCTATCCGAAGATTACCGCTGACGTTGGATAGATCGGCCATGGCGCGAGAAGTCCTAATGATCTAGGTCACACAGAGTTTTATCTCGGACCACGGAAACGCCGTTCGCGCGTTCGTCAAGTTTTGACCAGTGCAAGAACACCCACACACACACTCGGGAAGAAGGCCGGAGTATCCCTGCTGACCACACATTGACCACTAAACACCATGGGTGACGGGTAAGTTTCGGTTTAAACGTATAATATAAGCGGTAAAGAAACGAATTGTCTATAGCGTATGTGTTTTATAATATTTACATGTATAAGATTGATATCTAACATGGGAACTGTCTATCTCTCTAGATAAGATCGAGATAAAATGAAGATTTAACATATTACATTATTGTAACGCCTAACAGTCGCCTTATATACCAGACAAACTTGCATAGTAATAGTATATTCATAATGTGGGAAATAAAATTTACATAATGTAGCTGTCACGGAGTTAAAAGCTTCTATTGTCATAGACTCTAAACTTTACCTCGTGTATTTAAACTCTTCCAATTTATGACAAGGAAATATTCAAGATGAAGACAGCCATGCCACTCATTCTGCATCAGTTGTGTGTGTATGACCGTAGCGAGCGTGACATTTTGAAGCGTGAAGTCAGTTAAAAGGCATTGTAATGTTGTATTGTAATGTTGTATTGTAATGTTGTATTGTTTTGTTTCTTTGTTAATGACCACACCATCGATTTAACTTCAAAAAAATATTTTCAGAGATACATTTTTGAAATTCCAACATTAGAAAATGTCAACGACAGAGGTCTTATCTATATTAACCGGCTTAGAAGCCTGTGTCACTGGTTGTTGATACTTAAAACGAACCATTCATCACTATCACCACAGCCCATTCCCCTCTCCGGGGTATTCAATGAGCTATATATAGCGAAATAATTAAAGGTTTGATCGAACTTGCCTCAGTCTATTTATGTGTGGATGTGAACGAATACCAGATTCGAAGTGTGTTCTATAGAAGTTGATAGTAAACCTAGTTTCCTAAGTACTTTATATTTAAATTTCACATAAAGACCCATATACTGTAGACACACTGTCCTGTGTTCCCAATCTCCATGTCAGCGTGTTTGCTAATGTGAACACGATATTGGACCGGAAACAACAACCATACACATGTTTACTTGTGTCATTAGGTCCATACACAGCAATTGCTGTTCCAGTTTACTTAATATATTAAATGTTGTCTTTAAATGAAGGATATGAACCATAAAGAAGTGCGATTGCTTCATTCTGTTCGTTTTGACATTTGTTTTCCTGATTCAACTCTTCCTGCTTCAACAACACAATGACATCAGTGAGCTGTTGTTCAGAAGGAACTTGTACAGTACTAGATAGCGTTCCGAATGGAATATACAGGTGAAGGGGGTTCCGAATGTGCTGTCCTAACCTGACAACATGACCTGATCTGTACATTACTGAACGTTGATGATATTGTTATGACAACTGGTCCCAGGAATGTGAATTATGATGTTGTCCGAACGGTCAAGGATAGTGACCAATGATTGATGGACGTTTGTGATAACTGGACATACAAGTATAGCTACAGAACTCGCACTGCGAGGAATTTTACGGATTTACCGGAAACGGAAATGCATCCATTTTAAAAAAGAAGTTCTTGTTCATGCTATTTACAACAGATTTTGTCATTGTTTTATTTCTGTTTACATTTCCAATTATGTGCAGGATGCCGCATTAGGTTTGATCTTTAGTGTTGATAAGTTTACATGAAGGTCATGACGTCACAGGAGGTATCAGACACTTCGTAAGCGACTGTTAAGTTTGTGTCATTTATCTCTTATGGAAATTTTTTATCTGTTCACACCAAGCACCAGATAAGAGACCTGCGTGTTGTGTCCCTTATGAAAACAACACGATCCAACACATCTATTATCTTTTAAAAACAATGGCCTGGTTGTTTTTGTTTACGTGATGAGTTCCTCCGAAACTGCGAGAACAAACATAAAAAATATCATTATGATTTCTTAGTCATTGTTCTGACAGTTCAGTGAACGTTTTAAACAGAGGTTTTAGAGAGGACCCTAAATTACACACAATCTGATAAAATATTTCCATTGAAGCCATACACACATTGACATTCACGGGATATATATAGGCCCTTTTGACATTCACGGGATATATATAGGCCCTTTTGGAAGACTACGTGATTAGTAAGTGCTGAGCAAGACCACTAAATGTTGTAAACTTTGATATGTTACAGGTGCCTCGCTGTGCCTGAGGCCAGATAACATATTCATTCTACTCTTTGTCCTTTAACGTATAAATAATAGCGATTTGACGCCCGGCCCGCAGGTAACACAAATTATACAGAGAAGATTTCGGACAAAATAACAACAACACATCCACAAATGTCAAATGTTTGCCGTCTGCCCCACAGACTTCTCAAAAAAATAAATCAGTTTTGAATAATATTGTCGAGTGTTATGAAAACGTTTTAGTAATATGATATGAACTTTATCAGACACATTTAGCACGTAGGACAAGTGTAAGACCAGACGGATTTTTCACATTTCCGCTGCATGTCCATATATAACGCTACCAATAGAAATTGCATTCATAGGACTATGAACGCAGTTGGGTCAACGTCATTTAACTTGAGACCGTCATAAGGTGACATTTGGCTATTCTAGGGAATGTCGTTAGCACGAATGTTACAGTAACGTCTGTAACGAAATTATCGAAGAATATTTAGATTTAGACCACTAGTAGTCCACGGTATATAGTTTAAAGGCATATCGGTTGCATATATGCTATATGAAAGTTGCAATTTGCGTTCATACTATCGTGATTGTTACAAATTCCCGTTATATCATTAAATGGTATAGTAATGGTTCCCATACTACCCATAAACGTCCACAGGCCCCTCATTTGTCCGCATAGTGCAGTTATAGCATGTGTCTGAAAGGAATCTGCAGCAGATACGCCACATACGTTAAAAACCGGAAGTACATGAACACTTTAACCGTTTGACTACTATCATGACCCATGACCTTAGTACTTGAGATTGTTACATTAAGATCAAATAATGATTAACAAGAATAGAGGTAGACCTGACATCTCCCAAGTCACACAACTCTAATAATCAACAAGAATAGAGGTAGACCTGACATCTCCCTAGTCCACACAACTCTACCGAACCAAACATGTCAAGGACTGCGCAAGTGTCGCCGGAATATTGTAATAATGTGTCTTGTTTGATACACCGATGTTAAAGACTGTTAACAATACTTAGATTGTGTTACAATCTATCAAATACTTCATAAACTGTATTCCGCCTTTGCGTATTGCAGAGTTATCTGCTCTTGTGAGCAGGTATTGATTGTTACGTCATTTGTTTGTGAGAGTAACGTCA